>VZRE01012463.1:328216-371319 GCA_013396775.1 Cephalopterus ornatus | reverse complement strand
TTTTTTTTAAATTTCTGTTCTCATCAAGTGTTTTTACATTTGGAATTTTCCTAAATTTTTGTCCAGACTATCCACTCACCTTTGAAATGCCACCATTTTTGCAGTTCTGTGGCCTGGAGGAACAGAGGAAGGTACAGCTACAGAGGTTAGCAGGAGAATCAGCGCATGGGTCTCAAGAGCATAGGGAGGCCCTTTCAGGTAGAGACCCCTGATAAGAAAAGCAGTGTGTTCTTTAGGCTGATAGGATTACTCTGAACTGCTGAAAAGACACAATGTGAATTTTAATACAGCTAGAACTTTGCGGTGGATGAACTCCACTGTTCCCTCAGAAATACTGATTCATCTGATGCTAAAGGAAAGGATTGGGGATGTACTATGCATTGACCAGGGCAATAGGGAGCCACGTCATACCCAAGGTACATTTCTATAAGAGATATACTGAGGCTATGTCCTTAAGGTATGGGTGGACCTGGAAAATGACGCTTCTCTGTAGGCATCTTTTTCATTGTGCAGGCATTTAATTAACAGTGTTTCCGAAAAATAAGTGAAATCTGTTTTCTTATGATTCTATGATTTTTCACTTTGATTTTGTTGTCTAAGAAAATGTAAGCTTTCCCTTGATGGGAAGATTTATGAGGAGTTGCCCTTTCATGTGGGCATTTCCAGGGTTTCTCTGTTTTTCATGAACTTGTTAGGACCTGATCTGTCTTTCTGATCTCAGTCCTTCAAATTAGGTTCAAATCAGTCAGTGGACTCAACATTTGTTGAGGGTGATGAATATGTAAGCGGGATCAAACAAGAAGCACTATCACAGTGGAAAAACTGACAAAAATCTAACAAGAAAGCTTGTGCAAATAGAATATTTTTTATTTCATAATGCCGAAGATTTGGCTGGGGAGATTAGGAAAACTGCAAGACTGCTGACAAGTTGAATATGGCATTTTGTGCAATATGCCAGAGTCAGCATTCTTAGGTGGATTCAGTGTCTTGTAGGGAATCTGTCTGATGTATTTCTTTCCTGTGAAATGCCATAAAAGTCACTATTTTGCTTCTGGTGTTACCTGGCTATTAAGTCAATTTAGTTTATTTATACCTTATCTATAGAGTGTTAGAGGATAACTAAATGACCTGTTGACTGCTTGCGTTTTAGCTGAACACATAAATCTTGCCTAATATTGGGATGTAGTAAATAATTGTACTTTTTTTTACAGGACCTGCATGTAAACTCCAAATACAGTTTTTTTCTGAGTTGCTTTTTAGAGTATGTGTTTAGGTATTTTTTAGGTATTTTTTCCAAATGCAATGGAAATCAAGTACTCATATATTTTTGCAATGTTTGTTTTTGTTGTCTTAAAAATGTAATAATAATCAGTAATAATCCAACAATTCTAATGACCCTCAGCCTTTTTTTAATTGCAGATGTAAGAAATATGAACAATTGTATGTTAACAGGAGAGGAGGTTTTCATAAGCCTGTCTGTATATAATTTGTCAGTGTAGTAGAAAATCAAATTTAATCTATATATAATAAATTGAGCTGACATTTCCCAAACAAAGCTTATTACTCACGAGTGGCAAAGCACTGGCTGTAGTAGCGACTTCAGCTCTGACTCACTGCAAAAGTGGCTCGGTGCCAATTGCCAATTTTCATTTGCAAAGAGCTCTCGGAACCTGTTTCCTTACTTGGAATCACCACTCTTTTGGCCTGACCTCTGAGTATGTTACAGTCTTGTTTCCTTCTCCCATCTTGGCATAGTTAAAGTCTCTTCTACCTTCATGCACTATGGGAACAGCTTGTATGCAAAGTTAGTGTAGTTATGGGGTTTTTTTCTATTTTTTCCTGTTCGGTCCACAAACCTCCTATAAGATTCAGAGCCACATCCCTAGTGGCTCCAGGGCCATGCAACACTGCAGCCTCGTCTTCACATCTTCAGTGCCAGAGACTCAGTGCTCTTTAAGCTAGTGTCGTATAGGGGCAAATATGAATTGAAGTATAAAGCCATATTTGTTATGTTAACTGTAAAAAGCCATTGTACAGAGCTGCTTCTGCCACATGTGCATTAGCTAAAAGGTTGCCTTGGGGCTCAGCTACAGGACTAGAAATGTCTTTTCCTCACTGTATTTTTATGACGGTTTTTTTTTCTGCAGAGAAGTTCTTGTAGGCCAATGTTTTCAAAAACTCATTTATTTGCTTATTATTTGGTTGTCCATCATAGACTAGCAGACCCTTAAACTCTGAAAAAAATCAGTCCCAATTAAATGCAAATTACAACACCAGAAATATTAGCCATAGTAAAAATGCAGGCTTTTAACTTCCTGGGGCTCTAAGTTCAGACTCCAAACTGTTTAATGTGACTAGGAATGTTTCTGTAGGTCAAGTGGGTGTGAGACTTCATTGATTAATTTTGTAGTAGTTTTGGAAATGCACACAACTTTGCCAGCTTGTGAGGATACATCAAAGTCTCTTGGGAAGTCACCTCAGTTTTCACAAAGATTAAGTCCTTCAGTCATTGTGGTTTTTAGTCATGACAGTCCTAGCTTAGCTTAACCGACATTTGAGTACAAAAGTATGTCATGATAGAAATTTGAAAACATTTTCCATACCAGGAGGCAAACATAATTGTAAAAAGTAGCTCATTAATGCTACTTTTTTTGTCCAGCTGGGATTTGGGAGACATCTTCTGTGTGATATTTCTGGTGGGCAGTACTAACCTGGAATGACACGACGCTGCATAATGGAACTTGTAATAACTATGGTGAGTAATATCAACAGCTTTAACTCCTCTTCATAATGCTAGACTTCCTGGGGAAGGCACATGATTTTCTTAAATATATTTGTTCTTAGGTACTATTTTCTTCTAAGCACTATTATTTATTCTACAAACTGAATAACAGGCAAATTAAAAGTAGTATTGGAATAATAGCAACACTCCTCAGCTATCAGCAAACTATGTTATTTTCACTCTCTGAATGAATGAGCATAACTTTTTACTATTTTTTCTCTTCCACTTCCAGAGTCCTCACAGATGAAATCCACACTCCTATCTGCCCTCTCATATGTTGCTTTGTTGGTCTTGAGGGCTTTGGTGAGCAATTTTGGGAATAAGGTCATCCTTATGTGATGAGCTGTCCCACACACTATGTGAAATTATGCTAGGTAATGAGATTTATTGGTTATAAAGCTTTCATTAGCAAAGTTAACTTCTTTTCTATGAGGTGCTTCAGTGCCTTGTGTGGGTGGCTCATTATTTTCCCTTGTGGGATTTTGGAAATGTTATCCACTTGAAATGTGAGGCACTGTCATGTACCAAGCCCACTTTACTATATAACCTACTGTTACATGATTAACTGCAGTTTCTTGCAAAAAAACTTATCTTTACCAGTTGTGCTAGCATGCATAAAAAGAAAAATATGCTCTTACATATCTCTTTCTACAGAATTGAAACACTTTACTGACAAATGCTCCTTATATCTGATTACACTTTCGAAATCTATCAAGCCAGGTTTTAAGTGTTTATATGTGCATTATAAATGAAATCAAGGCAACCTCTAAACAAAATACCAGAAGAAAAACTTCTCACTCATTCCGTCTTTTTTCTCTTTTCGTAATACAGTGAGTTTGTCTTCAGATGGATTCATCTTCGGGACCACCCCTGAAATGATTTTTTGAAATAGTGTTCTCTGTAAATACTGCACTTGTCATCACAAGCCCCTGCCTCTGAGAAAGCTCATGCAAAAAAAGCAGAGGCTCATTGAAATCCTAAGGGAAGAAAATTCAAAAGGGGTTGGGTACAATCATTGTCTCCATTGTGCAATCACTGGTAATGTGAATTCAAGTTAAAATTCAAATGAACACTTGCAGAAATGTTCACCAATCTCACCCATTTTTATATAAATATGAGATACATGTTATTTATATACATGATGTAAATAGCATCAGTTTCTTAGCTCTTTTAAAATGACTTGAAGAAATGAAGTAATCGCTTCAGCTGATGAGGCTTTGCAACATGTAATTTACTATGGATCCCATTACTTCTGAATGTGTTGAGATTATGTTTGATGTATTATTGAAAATGTGACTCCTTCATCTAAAGTTCTTCCCAACTCTCAAACATTAAGAACAGTCACAACAAGGAAGAGAGTGGGGAAAGGAGATAGAATGTCTGACAAAATAACTAGAATAGTCATCTAAAACACTGTGGTAAAGAAATACCTGGATAGACTGAAGCTGTCCTTTATTATACTTTTTTCTCCCTATCTTTGCCTATTTTGCCTTTTGTCTTCTGCAGTATGTTGCTAGAGGTTTTTAGGTATTTTTATATTTTTTTGAAGGAGTTCATCTGTATGGAGAGTTAAAACAGCTTTTTTTTCCCCTCACACAGCAGCGCAGATATCCTCTAGATACATTCTACCATACCAATGAATGCTGGGGGAAGGGGGAGCCTTGTCCAGGGGGAGGTGAGCCTCTGCTGCTTCTTTTTCCCCAGGTGATTCAGCAGAGAAGACTAACTTGGGTCTCTTCAAGTGATCTCCACAGCAGTCAGGTTTGTTTCACTGAAAGTATATGTTAACCTAATTGTGATAAATACTTCCCTTTATCACCTCTTATCACCTTGTTGAACTGGGTCAGCAATATGAAGTTACTTCCTTGATATCAAACTAGGATGGTTGTGAGGAATGAACTGGGATTTGTATTGCTAAACAAGATACAGTTAGTCTCCTAATCTTTGTGTTAGGATTGACTTTGGATTTTTGGCTGGGGAATTCCTTGTAGGATGTAAGGATGGGTACTTCTTAGCCCACTGCAGTCAATGGCAAAGCATGAAAAAGCCCCCCTGATCTCAGGAGCAGCATGACTTCACCCAGCAGAGTGCAAGTTACTTGCAGTTCTTTTACACTGATTTGTTTCTGCTTGCCTGTTTTGTCAGTATTATTCCTAATAGATAGGAAGCTCCATCTTTTCCTTTATGATATAATGTAATAAGTTGTGAAAAGCTAGCAGATTTTACGCTTCTGCCCTAATTTATTGCCTGCTGCTGTCATAAGCAACAGCAGAAAAACTTTTAAAGTAATATTTGAAAAAGAAAAGAGCATAAATGAAGGTTCAGAAATAGTTTCCTAAAAGAGCACTTGAGAAAGAGTTATTTCCATACCAACATCTCCTCACAGACAGATCAGTAATGGCCCAACAATTCGTGACAGGAGTACAGCTCTGTAAATGATTTTAGCTGTTATTTTCTTCTTTCTGATTTGAATTTGCCTGAGGAACGAAACAAAGAATGTTAAGGGACAATGCTAAAGGAAAAGGCATATTTATTTTTCTTTTCCACAAAACTTAAGCAAAGCCCCATGTTATATGTTGATTTCAGAATGAGTGGGATATTTTGCTTTAATACAAAATCAAATACTACATTTAGTTTTCATTTCTGTTTAACTGTTTCTAAATAGGTGAAATGTCAAAGCAAAATACATCAAGAAAATAGTACAGCATTAAAATCCTTAACAAGTCTGCTTGTTGCTAGTCAGGAAGAAGACGATAAATTCCATTCAAAGTCTCAAATGCTGCTTCTTGAGGTTGCATTTTTGAACAGATATGATCTAGTCTTAATGGACAGAGACAAAATTCTTGTGTTTTGCGTTCTGCATGTGCTCAGGCAAAAGATTTGCTCTGCAAAGTGTATTCCCATTAGTTACCTTATTCTCTTTCCCTTCTTGGTCTCTGTTTTGTTTCGCTCCTCTACAGAATCTTGTCTGGAAAATCACAGTGTACATTTGCAATACATAGAATCTAGTTAAGTTGAACCATAGTAAAATTAATGAATGTAACAATAAATTCCAAATCTCCACCGTGCTGTGTTTTTTTCCTTGTATAAAATGTTGCTACTATTTTATTCTGTACAATGTACTACCATTCATTCCAAGTTATAATCAGCCTTAAACAAAGGAGCTTTCCCTTATGAGGGGAAAAAAACCCCTCAAGGATCAGTGCGTTGACTCGCATCCAAATATTCCAGTTGATTTTACCTATTTATTACCCTTTCTTCTCTAGTATAAATTTTGTATACCACCATATTTTCCTTCATATGCTCAAGAAGGACTTTGAGATTTTCATCTTCAAACAATCTTGTCTGAGCTCTTGCCTTTAGTCCAGTTATTTTGAGTGTGGTCATTTTGGTATGACTGAAGTGTAAACGTTGATCGTCCCAGCAACAAAGTTCAATTACACGTGTGTTTGCAGAAAGTATCACATCAGAAGTTTCATTTTGTCACATTATTCAATTGATCTGGAAATACTGACGGCACAGTTATATTAAATGAACACACTGATGATCTCTGACATTTGTGAATAGTCTACCATTAAACTCTAAACTTATTCTGATTGTAACTCGGTGCTTGTATTATTTTTTTTCCACCTTCTTTCTCCCACTGGGGCATGGTAATAAATTAAAAGTTCTGCAGTATCCTCAGATCTCCGTTTCTTAAAAGGCACAGAGAATGCTTATAAAATTCTAATTTTTCTTTGTTGCTGTGAGCAAACCCCTTAGCTTTGTGTTCATGTTGATCACAATCAGTAACAAATGAAGCCTCTCTATGGAATACTTAATTTGATCTAAATATATCCTATATTTATTAATATAACTGCACTTAGATGGCTCTAACAGGAACGGAAGATAGAATACCTGTAGAAGCCACTGGATACAATATAAAGTAAGATAAAATATAAAAATACATAATATATATAGTAAGATAAAAAGGAAATTGCAACAAACAAGATGTTTTACCAGCACTCTGAATTCAATGCCTACAAAGCAACTGGATGCCCATTTTTAGAAAATGTTTTCTTTAGATCCAAATAAACACATGTTTTCACATTTACGTTTGCAATCAATACAAAATTCATCAAACTGTGAATTTACAACAATATCTAGAATCTCTTTCTTTAGGCTAAGTCCATCTTAGAAATTCACAAGAACAGACAAGTTAGTTCAGAAGGTCTTTTCTGTTTTTTCTACTCTTTAATAATTGAAATGAATATTCCTGTGGGATCAAGCAGTGATCAGCAGGAATAACTGTTAAAAAGTGAAATGGTTAGACAACATGTTCTATCCTTCCATATCCTATTTTATTCTACTAATCCTGCAGATGCAGTACAGTGGATTTTTACAGGGAAAAGAAGCAGTCAGGAAAAATGGGTTTTCTAAAGAGGATTTGGCACCACTTTGGTGCTTAGATGGAGGTCAAATGTTCAGAAGAGGCCAGCATTAAGCAGCTCCAACCATGACACTTGGGCACAGATTTTTCAAAGAAGTCGGCATCTTGTATGCAGAGCTTGTTCTGATAATCTTATTTGTTTTGGTGGCAGAGCTGAAGCTAAGCCCTTCTGAAAATCTGACTGCTGTAGCCAATTACATTGACAGAAGCCCAGTTGATACATATTGAACTGTGATTTGGAACGGTCAGAGAAATGGAAATTTTGTGTGTGTTTCATAGATTTTGACAAGTTTAGTTTACGAGAAAACTGAGCAGAATGAGGATCTCATTGCAAGCCTCTTGTGCAGCCTTCTGAAAATCAGTCCCATGATGTTTTGTCAGTGCATTCTTTTCTTCAAATGGCAGGGAGACAAACTGAGCAGCATTTCACAGTTAGGTGTAACTGTATTCTTTTGATTAATCATCCATGATTTAATATGTATATAGTGGATATTTTAAGTGATGAGTGAGATCCAGCTCTACTACTGAGATGCGTATTTTACCATTAATTTCAGTAGATGCACTTTTGATGCTAATTTTACAGGCAAAATAATTAATTTAAAACAATGGATTAAAAATTGGCTATTGCACCCAAACTTAGTAAAGGTCGCTCCGCTGCCCTTCCAAATAAATGATGACTTCTGAAAGAAGTTTAGAATGTTACTATTGTAAAATATACTCTTGTGGTTTCTTCAATCCCACTTTCCTCTATATATCTTTGTGAGGAAGGCAGATATGTATGTGACCATGGGTATTTTTTCAAGTGTGTTATTTAAACCGAAATACTACAGTATGTTATGATGTACATGTATGTACTCGGCTACAGTAATTTAAAGAGCTTGAGATAAAATTAATTTTTCTCTGAATTCATTGAAGAAACCGGTGAGAGATGTTCAGTATTGAATCTTAATCACAGCTTCTAATAAGATTTTAAACCTGACTGCTATCCATTAATGAGATTTTTTTTTCAGTTATAAGATGGTCAAAAATATTTTCAAATATCAGTGCTTACAAGACCAAAGTTTCATTAAAAAAAAACCTATTTTGAGCAACTTTAAAGAAATGTTGAAATAAAAAAAAAGTGTGAAAATATAAACACCTGTGCATACACTCACATTCCAGAAATGTTCTTTAAAAGACCTGCTGCTCGTGTTACTCCTCCTGTCTGTTCTCTTTGCAGCAAAGCAGAATGTTCATTGGAATATTCAAGACTGGAATAAAGACATTGGTGGAAAAGTCAGCAACTCCACATAGGTATGTGGCATCAGTAACTCCACAGCAATGATATTAAATAGCAGAATAAATATACCTGTTATTTGTTTCATCCTCTATGCCTAATTTTTTTCCTCTATGATCTTTCTACGTAAACCACGAGTCCCAGAGTATATTTCTTTATCTGATCTGGTAATGCAAATGCTTATTTGCTGGAGGCAGGTTGGAGACGATATAACAGCATAAAAAGGCTCAACCTTTTTCTGTTTACCAGAATTAGAGATGATACTGTCTAGGCTTTATCTGAAGTTTGATGGGGGTTTTATTGTTTCTTTTTTGTTTTTTTTTTTCCTATATTACTCTTTTATTTCAGTGTGTAAGATAAGTTTTTAATTACAGACTCAATTAAAGCCCCAGATATACCATGTAAGTGGTGTGTCGGTTTCTAGATAACATATGCTTCCACTGTGACCTATTTTCATGCAGCAAAGTCACTGATTTGATATTCATTTCTAGGTGCAATGTAAAAACAGCAGCAATTTCAAACCTTGAGAATTGTGTGTTCAGGGGAATGGACAAACAGCAGTGTGCTCCCATTTCAGCTAGTGTGTCATCTAGAATGTAACAGAAACTTGTGATGCTAAATGCACTGGTATCACTTGAAGAATTCTATCAAACACATATCAAAGTGTAAGTGGTTCATTGCCCTAAAAAAAAAATGTGGGAATTTTTGTATCCTGCATATCTTTTAGCTTCCTAACTGATAGAGAGGCAGGAGTGATTTGGTTCTTCATGTCTTGTCTTTCTCAGGAGTTTCTTGTTCTCCTTGAAAATTTTGGCTCATAGCTAGCCTGTAAATATGAATTTCAATGTGTAGATGCTGAATGTGGCTTGTATGTCCTTATGGGTGCTGTCTGCAGCATACAGGAAAAGCTAAAAGGTGTGCTAGACAGAGAAATTCTTAGTAAATAAACCGTTTTTTCCCCTTCTACTGCATTCACAGATTATTCCCCTTAATTTTCTCCTTTTTGGTATGCAAAGTAACCAGAAATGCTGATATGAGATGATTTGCCTGAACCTCAGCCAGTTATCTTAAGCTAATTATTATGGATTTTAGGCCTGTTTGCGTCTTCACGGGCAATTAAACAATATTAGAAACTAGTCATTACAAAAGAGATCAGACTCATTCTGAATTGAGGCTCTTCTATTTTTCTTCATCACTACAGCTATAGGAAAAAAGATCCTACCTACAAACACAGCACAAATATTTTGAGAACTGAGATATCCTTTTTCACAATTCCTTGTCAATAACAGCAAAAGACAAAAAGTTAAATACAGATAAATATATTTGGATTGTGGATTGTATCTGTTCAACTGATCGTGTTTAGTGGGTTAGAAAACCCCAAGAAATTAATCCCCTCTCCAACCACCACCTTCAAAAAACAACAATCAGGCAGCAGTCTGAAAGAACAATCACTGACTTTGAGTGGCATTTATGTTTTCAGCAAGGACCAGAATAAACGTTAAGGCAATTCATAATATCATGATATCATCCTTTCTTTCCATTTATAGAATTGTTTTTTGTTGTTTATTTTATAAAGGAATGCTTCTGAAATTGAAATGGAGGCATTGCTTCTTTTTTCTTTACATTGAAGTAATATTTTTCAGGCCATCTCTATTTTTTCACCTTTTTAAAAGTAATCAGATCCTAAACTTGAGCAATATTATGTAAACTTTAATTCTGTTTTCCAATAATATATAAACTGATTGTATGTACCTCATTGAAATGCAGAAACCACTTAGTGAAGAACAAAGAGAATTTTTAGTATGAGTTTAATATGAGAAGGAAAGAAGGTAGATTAAAAGATCTTTTAATGTTTCTGTGTAGAAGATTTAAAAATGGAGCTCTCCTACAAACTCATGAAAATAATATCAAATATTTAGAGCATTTTACAAAGCCAGAGAGTTGAGAAGCGTGAGATGCTTTTTAGATCCAGTAAGCAAATTGTAAACATTGCTTTACCATTATATACACTGAGTGAAGGAAGAATAAACTGAAAACACTGTTTAAAATGCAAAAAACATGTACATTTAAAAATCTTTAAGAACTAGTGGATGTTCTATGAAGAGTGATGTCTGGATGAAACTTCTTGCTTCTAAACATAACCCAGTCAAATACAGCTGGCTCTAACAAATTCTGATAAATATTTTAATCTCAGTAAGAAAATGAATGCAGTGATGTGCAAAATGAGCCTATGAGTATTGATAAGATTTTCATGTGTTAATGCTGTTTTTCTGAAGAATAGTTGGGCAGGCATGACAGGAAAGAGCCTGCCAGAGGTGTGCACATGAGGCACCAAGGGCTGTTGACAAAAGTCAGACACTCATGTAGATTGTGGGCAGGAAGAAACTCCCAGAGGGTGGTTGGGCACTGGAACAGGCTCCCCAGGGAAGCGGTCACAGCACCAAGCCTCACAGAGTTCAAGAAGCATTTGGGTGATAATCAGAGCCACAGGGTGTGGTCCTGTGCAGGGCCAGGAGTTGGACTTGTAGGTCCTTGTAGGTCCCTTCCAAGTCAGCATGTTTTGTGATTCTGTGACATAAAAACCAAAAATGTCTTCATTTGCATTTGCTTTTGGAAATGGTAGCTTGATCAGAACTAGCTGCTGAGAGGTGGTGGTGTTAACAGGCCTGTGAAAGGATTTGAGTGCAGAGAATTGCATCTGGAGTGCAGCAGTTATGTGAAATGCAGGCCTGGAGATCGCACTGGTGTGCACTGGGCTATTTTGGAAGAAATCACAAGTCTTAGGTCTGACATGGATGGATGAGTCCAGATATTATTCATAGATCCTGTTTAAAATAGGATTGAAATGTGCAGACTATTTTTTTCCCCTGTGACATATCGCAAAGTGTGAAGGCAATCTGCATTTTCAGAGCAACTAAACCAAAATCCTACTTGATCTACCTCTTGGTTATGCAGATTAGGTTGAATATTGAAGTGTTTTTGCATTTAATGTTCTTTCACTTTCTTCACAGTTGTTAAAGAAATATTAGGTTTCTTTTGTTTAGAAATAACTATAACAGTATAATAATTGTAGTTTCTCTTCAGTTCTTTTTGGTGTTTTCCATTTACTTGCATATAAAGAACTAGATCTTTCTGCAGGTGCTCTTTTTATTCAGATTTTCATTTTTTAAAATTGTTTATTCAACAAATTTTGACATACAGGTGAACAATTATTTGTAATGTCTTGTAGGAATATACATTTTCTAAGTTACCTGAAGCCTCTCACCTTACAAATAAAATAGCAAGTAGGCATTAAATTACAGTGCAGCCACGTAGATAAAGCAAGTTCACACTTTAATACAACAGAACATCTTCAACTCCCTTCTGAAAGCTCAGCTGTAACTGAATAAACTTTTTCTTAAACTTGTATCATTTTCAGACAGTTTTAAATTTATTTTTAAAATGCTTATTCAATTAATCACACACATGTATTTCTGTTTAATATATAAAATAGCATGGAAAGCATGTAAATGAGACACTTATGTTTTTAACCATGATCTTTACTTAAACCTTCTTCTCCAAAGATAACTACTAAAATAGGTCACAGTATAAAAATAGCATAGTAAGCAACTTAAGGACTAGATTCTTTTTGCAAGCTGAATGGTCTAAATCCACCCTAACTTCATTGATTTTGGTGGTTTAATTTAGGTTAAATTGTGTTGTTGCAAATGAGCATGCATCTGCTGCAGATGAAATACTAATTCCTCCAAAATCCTAACAGCAAGGAGCATGATTTGGCAGGCAAAAAAATAAGAAAGTGGAAGGAAATACCTACCTTCTTTCATTCCATCTGCAATTTTCACCTTAAATCCTGTACTGCAGGAGTATCTGACCTTTCAAACAGGTGGACGCCTCATGGAGGTGCACAGGAGACATACTCAGCCTTCCTCTGCCAGATAACAAAAAGTGTGCCCATCATGGAGCTGCAGCCACACCCTACACCATGATTTGTCACACAACCTCCATATTCTGTTTAAATGTACATACTCTATAAGTTGTATGGGTGGATGAGCACTAATGTCGGGGATGCCCAGACTTCTGCAGCTGTATTGCACAGAGGTCTGGACATCTGCTGTGGGGAAAGAGGTTGATGAACCCTTGGGAAAATCAATGAGTGCTAGAGCAGTTGGAATTATTTATGCCTTACTTTTTGACTGTGTCTCAGGTGTTCCTGAAAAGTAAATCACACAGTATATGAAATAATTTACAGAATGGATCAAATAAAAAGGCCATTATAGAAGGCAACATCCTTGGACAGCACTAAGCATAATCCTGCTGGAGCTCTTATTTGTTAATCAAACTCTACTTCTTCCCAAGTAAATCAATAATGTACTACAAAATGGCTTTTAAATTTTTTTTTTTTATTTGCAATTCATGCCTTTTTCCAGGTTCAGTGCAAGTTTGATTACTGCTGTAGCCATTTATTAAATATAAGGAGTAAAAACTAAGCCAAAGGTTTCCATTTTAGTGGTATTTGACAGCTAGAGAAAACCAGGGCTAGTAACTGCCAAGCAGAGGCAGTTCTGAATAGAAGTTTAAAACAAAAAATAATTGATCTTTGTCAATAAATCTTTCATAAATTACTTGGTTTGGGGCAGCTAAAGCAAAATATTTCCATCAATTTTGCCAAAATTCTATTATTTAGAATTGCTTCTTCCTTAGAAAATTACAATTTTTACTTGTAACATCTAGTTGGCCATGAAATTAGGAAAAGAGGTCCAGTAGCTAATTAATCTAATTTTTTCAAAAATCTGTCTCACTACAGAGCCTTATGAGTGACTTCAGAGAGCATAGGGCTTTGCCCTACCAAGGATGCATACCGCTGCAGAGTGTAATTATTAAACGTCATCCTAATTGCAGAGGTATTCATAGCGGTACAGTTTTCTATCACAGTTTTATGCAACATCACAGAATTCAATGTAGCTGCATTAATATAGGACAATTAAGAATTAAGCCCACTGTGCACCTCTTATGTCCTTTAAGTACTACTGAAGAATCCCTCATAGAGTTTGTCATTAGCAGAAGCATTAATGCAAGTGTGCAAGTTTGAATGAATAATCAAACCTTCTTGATACTAATTCCAAAGTTCATGTGGAGGCAGTCAAAGCAGTAACAGGATACATGCCAGACTAAGCAGAGCATTCAGGATATGTGTTGGCAGAAAAGCAAAATGATTGTTGCACAAGAAATGGCCAAAATATTTGGAAGGTTTTTCTGACAAGAAGGAGTACTGAAGTATGTGATAACTCAGATAAGATTTTTCTTTTTTTCCCCTGATAAAAAGAATCTTCCTGGTGCCTGCTTTCATCTATCCTTGCATTCTACCATTGTGTGCTTTTTACGATCTCTTTGTTGCTGCAATGCTGCTTGATTGAAATTCTCAATTTGTAGGTCTCGAACATGTTTATTCAGGGGATGGGACTTGCACAAAACAATACACTTGTGTGAGGCAATCTCATCACATCACCCTTCATTATCATTTTCAGATTGTCTAACTGGAGTACTTGTCAGCGCTGTAGATCCTGTGCTCCCACAAAATGGCCTCAATTGTTGTGTGCCGACCTTTGATACTACGCCGGCCTTAGCTTTACTGTGATGTAGCATTCTGATGTGCCTCAGCTACAACTTTGCTGCACTAATACAATTGGATGTTTTGAGCACAGGGCTGAGGCCTTTCTTGATATGTGTTGTGGGCTTTTTTTTCCTCCATATGTGTTTTGGTTTTTAAAATTAAGATATCACCATTATTACCCAGCACGGGCCATTCACTTAAAAGCTGGACTCGGTGATCATTGTGGGTCCCTTCCAACTAAGAATATTGTGTTATTCTGTGATTCTAAGTTTATGCATATGATACAACTTACTGCATTGCTCTTCTTCTAACAAGGATGAACAGTGTCTGAGTTAGTTTCATATTTTCCACAGCTGGATGATGCGTCTATCCATTCCCCTCGCTGCCACATTGCATGCCTTTAAATCCATCATGAGTAATTTTTCATATGTGGAAACTATTTAAGATCTTGGTAACAGATTGCTTGCATTGTTCTTGATATTTTTTGAAGTAACCAGATGCTGTAATTACTATGTATACAGTTCTTTTTGACTGTTGGTTCCCTAAGACTTTAACAGTAGAAAGTTAATTTAAATAGTAAAAGATGAGACAAGTTTGTTTAAAAGTACTTGAATGTAATAGGAAGAAAGCTTTGGCCTGAAGATAAAAGCAAAATAAACTTAATTCAAATAATTCATGCTACAATACTTAATTCCTTTCCTTTTTATTACTACTAATCTTTATTTGAAATTCTCCTACCTTTAGTTATATTCCTTTTGTTTAATTATTAGCGGGTACATACTAGTGCTCTATGTTCATTTCCTGTAAAACAGATCTAGTTCTTTAGTAATTACATTCTTGGTGAAACCTGTATTTATTGGCTCTTCCTCTCTATCCTAGTGTCTACTTTGATGAGCTCATTACTGGTGCTTCACTTCTTCTTATTTTTCCCCCAAAAGCTGAACAAACTGGATTGCTATTAAGGAAAACGATAGCTCATTGTTAATTACTTTTTAGGTGACAAGAGGCAATAAGTGTTCTGTGAGAGCTGGTTTAAAAGGGTCTGTATAAAGAAGCAAAGGAAAGGAGAGACAAGGCATAGAAACATGAAGACATTTATAAGGGATGAGTCAAATCAAATCACTCTCCTTCTAGCCATTATTGGTTGTTTTTTTATAGGCAGATTTACTTATGAACAGTGTCAGTTTGACTGTATTTTAATTGGTCCTGTATACAATGTCTGCTATAGTGTAACACAGAACCTTTTGGATGAGGAGTGACTTATTATATCAAACTTTCATCAGAGGCTTTTTGAGATCCAAACACATTGTGTTATGTTTTAATCATAAGTCTTGACTATAGCAATGTTCCAAACAGCTAAGACAGATTTTGTCATGAGAGGTATTAAAGAAAGATAAGGACGAGAGAATTCAATGGAATGTGTCATCAGTTGAAATGCCAGACACATGCACAATGAAAGGGCTTGATTTGAGGATGGTACTTAGATCAATTCCAAAAATAAGATTGCAGTCTTCCTTCATGTTAATCCAATGCTTAATTCATGAAATTTCTATGCAATTTGTAAGTTTTTATAAATTATAGGATGATGAATATCATAATCTTTTGTCTTAACTTTCAGCTCAATATGTTGTGTGTTGCACAAATGTGACTGAAACTACAAAGTCATAGAAAAGGATTACATCTGCAATATATACCTTGTTTGCTTTTTTTTCTTTTTTCATCCATTTTTACTAGTCGTGGTGGACTACTAATAAATTAGAAGAGAATATCAATGAACTTGAAAGTTTAGGTGTACTGTTTATTAATGTCAGGGGAACATAATAAAAAGGATATTTCCAATAGGAAATCATGTTTTACACCCTGCTCTCCAAAATCAGGGGGAAATGTAACATTAATGCCACACAGGCAATATAGAAAAAAATGGAATAGAAAGTGGAACCAACCTTGGGAACCATTAGAAATCCAGGTGTTATTAGCAAGACTGGGTATACACAAAGAAAATAAAATGGATTAAGAGAGAGGACAAGACAAGACCTATGTCTTGTTTTGTGTACCTGGTTGGTTATTTTTTTTTATTTCAGGATCCTTTTAAATGAAGAAACTAAAAACGTATTTTTTCCTCTTATATATTGTCCCTTTATGGATAAACTTGTTTTTTAAGGAGTAAAGTCAGTCACTGCAATGTACTGCTAATGGAATGATGAGCTGTGGAAAAGGATGCAGTTCCAAAAGCAGTCTCCAACTTGGGGGATCAGTCAACTAAAGGCAGTTGAAGGTTTTCCTTATTTTTTGAGATTGCTGATCAACTTGGTTTATTGTCAACACCAGAAGTTCCCAAACTGTGGTTGCCAGACCATATTAGTAGTCTGTGGATTAAAGCAGTATATCATACAATTCTTAGGATGTCAGTTGATAAATCAGATGAGTTGGTGGTGTGAGGATTGAGATACATGTGTACAAAACAACCTTTTTATTGTTGTGTGTGGGGGAAAGGAGTGGGACAGGGCAATCATGCAGTAGGAAATCACAGTTAAGGACAGAGCAGCCTGAGGAAGCAGCTGGAACACAGAATCAACAGGGAAATATGAGAGAGTACCACAAACTAGGTCTCAAGGCTAAGGAGATGGGAAGCAAGCCCAGAATAGGTGCCAGAATATTCCTTTCTGGCAAAGGAATAGATCCACTTAATACAGGAATGATGAAAGGAAATGGGCACAAAGATCATAAACAGTCGAAGTGAACTGTGATGCCAAGGTGCTTGGCAAAGTGAGAATTACAGAGAAAAGCACCCGCATCCCATCTACAATCTCATTTGTTGTCTACTCATGCTGAGTCATCACCTAGCTA
Source organism: Cephalopterus ornatus (assembly GCA_013396775.1). NCBI lineage: Eukaryota > Metazoa > Chordata > Aves > Passeriformes > Cotingidae > Cephalopterus > Cephalopterus ornatus. The sequence continues at coordinate 354,374 of VZRE01012463.1, read as the reverse complement.
GTTTTACCTCCTAAACTGACAGCCTTAATGGTAACTGAAATGCTGAATGGTTTTGATTTTACAATATCTTGAGATACCAGTAAGCAGAAACACAACTCGCTCCACAGAACATTTTTATGAGGTTCAGTTTCATTAAAATTTTTATTTTTTTCCATAAGAGAGACAGGAGCTTTATCTGCAGGATATGCTAGATGGAAAGCAGCCAGCTGGAGACCCCGAGTTTTGTCAAATTTCAGGCCCTCTGACCTTCTGCAAAGGAGCTGAGCAGGGACAATAAATGACAAACTAGAGGTGTTTGAAATCTACCTCAGCTCTGAACAAGCTTCATAGGAATCTCTCTGACTTTGTAGAACAATTTTGACAAATTAGCAATTTCCTAACAGTAATAAGCAACCTTTCATCTCCTCAAGTCACACATCACATTTAAAAGCAATTCTACGTCCATGCAGCTTCTACTAGGCTGAAGTTGGTATTGGTCAAAAGGCTGATGGACTCAAATTCAGTAGTGTCACTGCTGGAAGCCAGTACTGACTCAAGTGAAAACCCAAACTACTGTAATGCATTGCTGGAGTGTGTTCTAAAGATGATAAGATTATTTATCTTCTGCTAAACTCTAACAATTTAGCTGAGTGCAGTTTGATCAATTTGGATGGTGCATCCCTCACAAACAAAACCTAATACTTTTTATAAGAATCATTGTGTTCTGGGTGATGACAGCCCTGTGTCTTGTTCACTATATGGTACGTACTCCAGAAGCTGAGATGACTGTTTTGGACAAACAGAATAAAGATGTCATATCTAATATTTGTATTCTGAAGGGCAGAGGGATGAATGAATGTCAGTCTAGGAGCGCACCTTATTTCTCTGCTGGCAAAGCAGACTAATATGGAAAAGCTCATATTGCATTTCTTTTTTCCCATATGTCTGTCTTGAGCTGTAGCACTCTTTTACTGTCAGATTATTTTCTTCAATACTGACTTTAATTCAGTGATTATACACACATATATGTACATAAATGTGAATTACGTAGAAATGTTTTATAAATTAATTAGTATTTTTGGTGGTTTAGAAATTGAAAAATAAGAAGCCATTTGGAAAAGTAAACAGAACATAGCTCTTTGTTATTCCATTATTCTTCTAAGAAAGCAGTAGCTAGAAATATTATTTTGCTGGGTTTTACACATTTTAAATAACAGAAAAAGAAACGTCATATTTTTTAATTTCATGAATGAGTGAAGAAAATTGCTGTGTGTGGCACTCAGTCACAAGAACTAATTGATACAAACTGCAACAGGAAAAGCAAGGTCAGCCATTCTGCTTTTTCTCAAAATTATTCTGCTCCATCCTATGAACGGGTCACATCTAATACTCATATTCATAAAGATTTTAAATATGTTTTCAACAGGTTTTAGGATACAAAATATGGGAATGAAAAAATTCCCTGTGAGATTCCTGACAGGCTCCATCCACTTGGTATTACCTCTGTGACACCTGCCTGTGAGTTGCCCCACTCAGTTGAGGGCAAGATACATTCTTCCTTTTTCCAGTCTGAAACTATTGGTGTTGCTGCACAGTCATAGGCAACGGGTTTTGGTCCAGCTGAGAGGCAGCTGCTTTGAATGGTGGGTAAAGTTTTTGCTGTACCAAGTTTGATTGCTCAGTGTCTAGTGGGTCTGGGACAGAAGTCTCAAAAGTGGGAAGAAATGCCACGTGATGTATTGAAAGAGTGCAGGCTTCTCTTTGGTTAACTGTATCCTGCCACTGACCCAGCGGGCTCCACTGGGCTGTAGGACTGGAGAGCAGGTGTCATGTATGTTAAATGGGTGACCTTTAAGCTTATGGACCTCTGCCATCTGCCTCTATGCTGTGCTGGCCGTTTTCTGGGTTTTAAAGCAGTCTGCAGATAAGTTAATGTACCTGTCATCTTGCCCCCAGTGAGATTTGTGCCTAGTCTTTCAGCAGTCTCTCCAGTAATGCTGCTCACATTTTATGGTTTTGATTCCCTCATATTGTAGATTTAGTTTTATTTTTCTGTAGATGTCCCCTGGAGCCAAAACAGAAGAAAGGGGAAATCTTTGCTGTAAAAGTCTTATATTTATGAGGCTTATGATGATAGGGAGGGGGAAGATCCTTAAAAAAAAAAATAACTCCAGTTGATTTTAAACCTCTGTTCACATTTTAAAATGATCTGTGGAACACAGTTTTGCGTCTATAAAACAAACCAAAAAAATCTTCTGATGTTGTTATTAATAAAGCAGGTGGCTCATCTTTCAAAATCCCATTTTAGCCAGGCAGTGATTTTCAATGAAACCTGACATGTTCATTTTTGCCAGACTTAGCAGCCCCCAAGGCCTGTTGAAAGTCATCTGAAAAAAGCCTTCTTAATAGATCAGTTTTCTTTGCTGAAGCTGTAGCATCTCCTGTATTTATAAAGATTTGGTTTGTTTACATCTGTATTAGTTGAGCAGCGAGCTGGCTCTGCTGACACAGATTAACGAAGTAGGCTACTTTGTTACAACACTGAAGAACAATTGATTCTGGAAAACATTTAGTTAACACCTTTATATATTGGCAACTATATTTTCATTTTTTTCATTTATTGTAGAGAATTAATTCTTGGAAATCTATTGGCATAATTGATAGCAGCTGGGGAATTGAAGCCAGCCTCGCAACTATGTTAATTATCACAGCAAATGATAGAGAGAACTGGGACAAATCCAGATCCAGTTTGAATCCATTGACTTCTCCATGAGCTCATAGAGAATCTCCCATGTTAATCACTTGATTTTGTTCAAAAATGCCTCCTAGACACCTGGTTTACATTTTATTAATAAAGATAACCTGCTAGCTGCCCATTAAGATACTCAGTCTGACACAGTGGATAAGCAGTCATACTTTCTGAGCAAGTGTGGCTATTTACTTACAACTGTGTGAGCAGAGTAATAATGAGTTAAAAAATTTTGATGAAAGGCATTGTTTTTCTGATCTTGCTTCTAGCACATAATGAGAAAAGGATGTTTTCATTTGAGCTCGGCTATGGTTTTTATCTCCAAAAAATAAACATGTATCTTTCCTCCTATGTCTCTACAGCCTCATTTTAGTCAATTAACTTTTCAAGAACTGCCTCAGCTTGCAACTTACCCATCTCCTTCTAGACTTTGAAACTTGCAGTGGCATTAAGCTTTACCCATCAACAAGTTTCAATTATTCGCCAGTATTCCTAGCTAACTGGGGAGCTCCCAGTTGACTGGAGGTTAGCCAATGTGACACCCATCAAGCGCTAGAAGGAGAATGGGGGGAATTACGTGCCTGTCAGCCTGACCTCAGTGCCAGGGAAGGTCATGGAGCAGATCATCTTCAGTGCAGTCATGCAACACATGCAGGACAACCAGGGGATCAGTCCCAACGAGCATGTCCTATTTGACTAACCTGATCTCCTTACGTGGCAAAGTGAGCCATTTAATTGATGAGGAAAAGGCTGTGGATGTTGTCTACCTGGACTTTAGTAATGCCTTGGACACTGCGGAAATTGCATCTTTCCCCTGTGTGCTGCTCAAGCAGAAGCTGTGTGGAATGAATACAGTGCTGTTGTCAGCAGGAGGGCCTGAACTCTTCTCCTGCATCCTTCCAGGTGTGGGCATGGTTTGAAGAGCTCAGAAAAGAGTCATCATACACCTCCTTAGATCTGTAGAGCATGACAGCTCTGGCTCTTATGTTAGATGTGGCATCTGGATTTCTCCTCAAACTCCTGGTAGTGCCTTTCTATGTATCCTAGACGGCGAGTGGGAGCCAACAATTTGCAAAAGCTCTCCCAGTCAACCTTTTACTTGTAAGAAATGCTTACTAAGCCATAGGATGAATATTGAGTGAACTTGTGTTAAATTTTTTTCGGTAGGAATTGGTCTCTACAAAAGCTGGTCAGGTGTTTGAAACATGGTGCATTTTCCACAGCCTGCAAATAATGTTCCTTTTTCAGCTGTAAAATCAATGTCTCTGAGCTTTGCATAGTAGGAAAGGACTGAAATAAACTTCTGAGGGACCATGTCTAGGACTTTCCACTTAACATGACTCACTCTTGATGCTGCTTCATCAAGAATAAATCTAGAAAATTACAAAGGGACCTCCTATCTGAATTAAACACCCTAAATGGATCAAATAATACTTACAGAGGTGGCATCTTCAGGTAAGAATAGAGTGAAACATGAGGAACTGGAAAGTGGAAAAAGTCTGGAAAGCTGTATTCTGAAGGAGAAATGAGTCATGATGTCTCTTAGAACCTGCTTGAATTCACAAGTCACTTCTGTATCAAATATACAAAAAAAAATCTTCAAAGTGGCACTGTTTCTGCATCTGGCTTCTGAAATTCCTCATTTTGTGTCTAAACTTGGATGCTGAGTGCAGTGTGCATTGAGAATTTTCTTGCATATTTTTTAGAATAATTACCATAATGAATTCAGTAACTCTCTCTTAATGTGGCTATCATTCTTCCCTGGTTTCAACAGGAAATTGTAAGTTAATTTGAGCAAAACTGTTTTTTTATATGTTAACATTGTATGATAGGGTCCATCTAAGGCTCACTACTTAAGCAGTTTTGCCATGATCTGATAATAAATGACAGAGCTATCATACCCATGTTGAGGAAGGAAATACTTCAATTCCACAATATAGTAATAATTTGCTTCTGCATGAATTAGGATGAATTGTTTTTTATAATATTATTTAGCTTATGCTATGTCTGTTGGTTTCTCTGCAGAAAAGTGTTGACATTCCTCTCCAATGTACAGAGGTCTTTTGGTTTGAAGTATTAATTTGTTGGGTTGTTTATTTGTTTGTTTTTGTTGTTTTGGTTGGTTTGGTTTTTTGTTTTGTTTCTCATGGTGTTTTCTTGAAAGTTAGTATTACATGCCAGCAATTTTTATAATATGACAGACTCTCCCTTTTCCTGTTAACTTATCTAGAGTACTGAAAATTTTCCCGTCTACAGATCTGTAAATTGTGAAAAATAGCCCCTTTCTACCACGTATATATTTTAAGGTATTATTAAGTATAGTAAAGGTACTTTCTTTTCAGCACTTCTGAAGCCATATCTGCAGTGCTGGATCTGGTTCCAATACAAGAGAGAGCTGGAACTGCTGAAGAAAATCCATCAAAGCATCACTAAGGTCATGAAGGGATTGGAGTTTCTCTCCTATGAGGAAAGGGTAAGACACTGGGGCTGTTCAGCCTGGAGAAGATAAGGCTTAGAGGCATCTTATAAGGGTGTATAAATACCTGAAGGGAGAATACAAAGACAACAGAGCCAAATTCTTTTCAGATGTGCCCATGATAGGATAAGAGACAGCGGACACAAACTGAATTACAAAGAGATTCCCTTTGAACATTAGAAAAAACTTTATCATTCTGAGGATGATGGAGCACAGCACAGATTGTCCAGGGAGTTTTTGGCGTCCCTATTCTTGAAGATATTTAAAAGCTGTCCTGAGAGGGTCCTGGGCTACTCTGCTCTAGGTGGTCCTGTTTGATGAGGGATTTTGAGCAAGATGACCTTGAGAGTCCCTTCCAACCTCAATCATTTTGTGATTCTGTGAAATGCTGGCCTTCATGATTTTGGATTGAAGTCATGAGGAGTTAAATTGTTTTGCATTTCTATCCAAAGTCCTGAGCAGATGCTAGTTGGAACTTACTGAAGAGTAGTGGAAGATACTGGAGCAAACACAACAGCTTCTATGTATGTCTTTTGAAAAAGGAATTAACACCCAACAACCTGTATACCAAGATGTCAGTGTACTTGCATTTAGGCACAGGAGACAAAACTTGCTCTTACCCACTTCATTTGAGTCTTCTGTAACCAGTGTCTATCTGTTTAATTCTAAACAAGGCTGTGAATGGGCAGCCTCATGCTTGACCTTCCCAATTCACAGGGTTTGATGCAGGGGTTTAGTATGTCAGGCAGCTGCTATGGAATAACTTCAAGTTATAGATGTCTTGTTTCATTCTCCTAAATCCCCTGGTGCCATTTGATATGCTTTACAGTGTCCCCTCTCTTCCAACTGCATGTCCTGGGAGTGTGGACTCCCATTGGCCTTTGGTTTTTATCATCACTATGCAGATATCTTGGGTAACTGAAGTCTCAAATGGTGCTAAACGCTTGTGTAGGCAACTGAATTTGAGCAAAAATCTCTTGTATCTCAGAAATACAGCCATGCTGGCCTTCTATATTATATTCTAGATGATTGAACCAGAAGGATATTTTCTTCTTATTATTCTTTTCATCCAAATTAGTTTTGAGCATGATAAAGACATTTATCAGATTTCTGGAGGCAGATGTGAATTTATTGGAAGGCGTGAAGGCTGCAGCCTTCCCTCTTTTGAGGTGCCACTTGTTACAGCACAGCTCAGCCTTAATGTGGAGGCTTCTTTGCACCTCCCAAGTCCAAACCAGTTGAATCCATTACTTTACTGATCCCCAAAGTGCTGTCAGACACCTACAGCTTGCTCTTTATTTATTTAGAGTTATGGTAGTTGCACAAGCAAATGTATTTCTTGTCTAAGAGCCTTTGCTGATTACAAGTCCTGCTTACTCACAGAAAGGTAATTTACTGCCTGCAGGGCAGGACTCAGGTATACCTAGGCTTCCTGGGCAGCTAAATGGATCATTCCATTCCAGTGCTCATTCACTTGCTGGCCTCTCTTAGATTGCTTGCAAAAGCACTTATCCTGCAAATGCTTACTCATGTAAGCAATAATACCCTAATCAGAAAGTAAGTGGAGCTTGGAAACATTAAGATTTTTTTAAGCGAGTAAGCACTTGCAGGGCAAGACACAAGGGCGTCAAAAATGATGATAATTTTCTGCATAGTACATTGTCTATTTTTATCTTGAAGTCTGGATTTTACATAACTTTCTATTAAACTGTTTGAGATGTTCCCTTCCTAGACTAGTCAGGAAGCCCAATGGGTGGATATTCTTATGCTTCAAACCATTTTCTAATGACTCCCTTTAAAATGAAATGAAACATTAGTCTCAATTATAGCTGTGATCCGCTTCTAAGTTCCTCTTTAGCACTAAATTATATCTGTGCAGTGACTGCGTCCTTTCTTCTGTCCCTCTGAATCTCACTTTAAGCTTATCAAATAACTGCTTTAACAGAAGTTGGCAATGAGGTTCATGACTTGTCTTTTTAAAATGATATTGTTTACAAATGTCTTCCCAACACCTAGCAACTTACATAAAAGTGCACTTTTTCATCTGCAGGGATGAATAAGACAATGAAGATGTGTCCATGCAGGGGCAGCTTTGCCACAAAGACTGAAAAATAGTCGTCAAAGCAAAAAATTCACTAATTTGATGATTGGAGAACTGTGAGTTACCCAGGCAAACATTAACTGGTATGTATATGCTTGACTTGCTGCTGCTGCTGTTATTACCACACTTTTTAATAGTACTCTGATTGTCTTTAAAAACAATTCCCTTGTAAGAATGCTTTCATATCTCAAACAGTTCTGGTGATTTTACTCCTCAGCTATTTTCTTCCTTCAACAGTTTATAAAACTGTTTAACTCAAACTCCAGAAACATTAAAGCAAAGGGTGATGTTTTGCCAAGCCATATGTTCTTAAATGGTGTATTTTATGAAGCTGATAATAAATACTTTAAGGCATAGTAGCTAAAAAAATTTCCAACCTAATGTAAGCAGGCACACTTCCAGTGATTTCAACATTGACATTAGGGATGAATTTAACCGTCTATTTTCACTCAGGACTGGGTATAGTGTTCAAGCTGCATAGGTTTCATTGACATTAGATGTTGGGCTGGGATCTAGAATAAAATTACGTTTTTTCTGCTCTACTCGTGTTAAGAATTACTTCACTCAATTTCTAGCTTATTGCTTTGCAGAAGTATTAAAAAGCTCGAATAAAATGTTCACTAGGTATAAAATCTTGCTTGGTATTTGATCATTTTCCTATCTCAACAGCTTTTTGAAGACATTGTTCACCTGCAAATATTTTAATCCTCTTTTAGATGAATAATAAACGTAAACCTCTAATACATGCACTATTCTACATAAAAAAACTAACTGTAGGCCATAAAATGTCTATTCTATTGAATCATAAATTGCAATGCCAGTTAATCCCCAAGTAAACAAAGCTTTTAGTCCTGCCTACTTCATGTCAGGGAAACATAGATAACCTCATGACTGAAGTAGTGATGTTACCTTTATATTTGTAGAAACACACTGCACAGAAGTTGCTTATCTAAGCTTTGGTGAGGAGAGAACAGATAGTTTGGACTGCCAGGCTGAGGGTCGGTCTTAGTATGCAGCCACTCACTTTTTCACCATCTAGAAAGCTGGGGTTTTTGGGAAGGCCTTCTTCTGCTTTCTCTTTTCTTAGATTTGAAACAAAAAGGTTTTGAATATTTGTGGATCGTAAGGTAGTCAAAACTTCTTTTTGTTCTCATTCCTTCACTGGACATCTCTAATTCCTCTCTCCTAACCAGATTGTATTCTGTCCTGCACTCTGCTGCTTTAAATAGATATCTGAGGTGTGAGGTAATGACATGAGTGTAAAGCTCATACTCACAGCTTAAATACTCTTTTCACGTGATTTGAAATTTTTTATTTGGAATTACAATAAAAAAATCTACTCATGACAGGAAACTATAATTCCATCATAGTCAGAATTGAGAGGGTATCATGGCATCTTTTTGGCTTTGTTTTTTGGTCTTCAGATGACCAGAAATTTCTACGCAAATGGTAACCTTTCGGAAACAATTTTAAAATCCTTGTAAAACTTTAGATTTTTAATTTCCATTCTTACTGACAATGTCAACATGAAAGAAGGAAGATGGAAGGAAATGGCCCTTACTGGCATCTTGCTCTTTAAAATAATGCTGTATTAAATGGAGTAATGTGTTAAAATATCATGAACAGATAAACCTAACTCATGGATCAAAGGACACATATCAATGAGTGGAGGGGAATTTACAGCATAATTGTCAATTTAACAGTATAAAAGAAGTTTCAGGGGCATGAAATCTTTATGTAATTTATCTTTAAAAAGAAAAGTCTATTTTTCCCCCCCTCAGATTCTTAAAAAAAGAGACAGATTATAAGCATTGTACAGAATTAACAATGAATTGTTAAATGTTAAGCTTTGATCAATCTCCTATGACTGTATAATATTTTGTTTTCTTGTCTTATTATTGAATGTATTTCCTTGTGTTCATCTATGCCAAGTCATTTCATGATACCATTGATTCTGATAGGGGAAAACTGGTAAGTTTTTGGGAAGCAGAGTTTGGCCTCGATATTACAGTCGTATCTTTATTCTTCTCTAAAACCTATTGATGGATCCTTAGAAAATAGCTTTGGTCTAATTTTATCACTGGTGCAGGAATGAACAAGATATTAAGGAAGTAGACTGCTAATACCTACAGACAGGAAGGATCAACAGGGGAGATGAGCATTATAAGTATTGCTTATAGCAGTAGTTAATGACTACCTTCTGAACTAATCAAAAGCACTACTAAATTCTCACATTATTTTGACATGTTTAAATATTGTCCTAATTTGAGGTTATCCTCTGGATAATGAAGTACAGAGTTTTTCCCAATGTCATTCAATTTCTTAAATCTCCTGAACTATTAACCTATCCATGCTCCCTGTGTGACTTCACAATCAGTGACTTGGAATCAGAGGTGTTGAGAAAAGGAGTTGTGTTATAAGAGACCAGAAAGGGTTTAGAGAGAAAAATAAATACAGAAAAATTAAGTAAAAAATAGTTGTAGTAGCATTTACAGATAGGAAAATTTTTAAGAGTAAGAAAATAATTCTGAAACATGTCAGTAGCACTCAATGCCAGCAAAATCCACCCAGGAAGAAAGGGAGACAGTAATTACTTGGCTCTAATCTTGCCCATGTAACAAATATCATCTTGGTCCTCACTTAGCAAATGGCAAAAATCCCACTGACACTGATAGGGGGGATATTTTGCTCAATGTCTTTCTGGTGAAAGCCTGACACAATAACCAACCAACTCACATTGCACCCAGCAGGACTTTTGCCACTGATTTCATTGGCAACAGTGTTGAAACTTTTGCCTTTGGGCCATGAGGCTGAAATCAATGAGCTTTCTGCTTTAAATTAGGTCATGTATTCCAATGTTTGTTTGTGTTTTTTTTCTTATGACTACCTCAGGGTCAGATCCATAATCTGGCACAGAAGTGGAACAATCAGCTTTCAGTGTACACATTAAGGTGTGCATAGATGTTATGTTGTGTTACAGATTCAATAAATCTGAGCTCAGTTCGGCTGTGATGTAATTTCCATTGGTCTCAGTGAAACAACAGTAGAAATAAGTCTGGCCTATATTTTCTATATCAGAGCAAAAGTAGGATTTTGTAAATTCAACAATTAAAGAAGAATAATCACTTGATTTTGCTTTTCAAATTAGCTTTGAAGTAGTTCAACTAATGCAGACTAGTAATCTGTAGTCAAAACTGGTGTTGACAAAGCTGAACATCGTTTGCTATCTTAAATGTTGAAATCAAAATGCTACAAGTTTAAGACCATCTAGTAATAACATGTAATTTACATGAGTGTATCAGTCTTGTTTAGAAGCAAAAACTTTGATGTAATAGAACTTCTTTTCAAAGGAGGATATATATATATATGTATATATATAGCCTAAAGGATTTTATTTCATTTCATTTTAAAAGTGGAGGAGAACATTTCACTGAGACTCTTACAAATTATGCTCATTTTTTAAAATGCATCAATGGATAAATACTAAAATGTTGTAATGCAAGAAAAATGCCAACATTTCTAATTGTTATTCTTCTGAGCATGTGCGTGTACACACAGACTGTGTGACTTCCAGCAACACATTTTTGAATAATGATAATTCTATATTAATTTATACAGTTGCAAGTGGAACATTTTTTATAGAAATAAGTAGCATTTTAGTATTACTACTTTACTTTCAGTGCAATAATTGTCATTGCCATGCTATTTGAAGATCCATAGTATGCATTATCAAGTACTTAAGTGATGTACTTTGATATTGTATGTTAAGAAGAGAATATGTAGTCCAGTATGATAATTATGGGGTAAAAAACCAACCCAGCTAAAGTAAACATCTGACTTGCAAAGACCCACTGGGAAAAGATAGACTAAATTTGGATTTTTGTAGAAAACTTTTTAAAAATTGCTTTTTACATTTATTTCATTTGATGAATTTCTTTATTTTGATTAAACAGTCAGTGCTTGCAGATTGTTCTCCATTAGCACATATAATTTTCATTTTTCTCTTTCTACTCAACCCATTTTGCTCTGGTCCAATGTTTTGTGCTGCATGTAGAAGACCTCTTCCACTTTATCTTTCAAGCAGTGGGAGAACAGCTAAAATTACCTCTGTTTTTCCGGTAAGGATATGTCAACCCTGAGCACTGGAGCCTGGTGCTGATCTCCTTGAGTTGATGTGGGTTTGAACAGATGAAGATGTAGGGTGTGTTTTACCAGCATACTTACTGGCACAAAAGCTGTTTGCACAGCACTGCTGTACCACTTCCAGACTTGATACAGCCTTATGTGCTGCTAGGCTGGGTCTCACATTCCTTATTGCTCCTGGCTACTGTATGTGACACCAGCTCAGCTCAGCAGTAGCTCATCTACCTGCACAGAATATGTGTAAAAAGTAGGAAACCACCAAACCTATAAAAAAATCTTGTTTTCCGTTGAATTAAGCCATGTCCAAAATATATCTTCCATATCCTACAGCAAAATTATCTTTGCAGAACACCACCTGTACTACATTGTGCAGTATAATATGTTTTAAAACATAGTCATGTCATATAGGCCTCATGTAAACCTATAAACACTTGAAATGAGAGGGATTCCTCCAAATCTATTAAAAAAAAAATTCTCTGTCTCTGCCAGTGCATCCTAGAGGAGGTTTCTCTTTGTTGAAAAGCATGCTTTGGCTTGAAGAAATTGGGAAAGAGTGAAGTTAGGTGAGTTGAGGCTCATTGAAAATATCTTGTAAACAGAAAGATTAATGTGTAGCCATATTTAAGCCAAGGTTGGTTACCCATTTTAGGAATATCCCAAAAGAGCTGAGCAAGTTGTTATTAAGGTAGATGTGTCTGTACTTGCTGCTCAGCTGCGTAAATGCTTTTGACATGCTTTGACATGGTACACACGGAAGATTTTGGATGGAAATCTCTCAACTTTCAGGCCAGGGTTTCTTGGATGCCTGATAAAGAAAATACATTCCCTGGAATCTTGGACTAAACACAATCCTAGGTGACTCAGTATTAAGCCAATGCAGAAATTATTGGGATTTGTGAAGTCATGGAAGTGATTTCCTTGCTTAAACTGTGGAAAGTGAACAGTATTCTGATGCAAAAGGGAACACCAATTACTAGGCAAAAGGCATACAGAGCTCCAGTCTGGGTCACAGAAGAGTGCATTGAGCTGTGGAAAACTGTACAAGGTAAGATAAAGGCTAGCATAAAGAAAAGGGTAGAGGTATTGCAATGGATAACATCGCTGTGCAGGAATTTTAAAGATTTGATTGACACACATCATGAACCAATGGCAATATCCCTAACTCTGGGGCATAATCCCCAGGAAGAATGGCTAATATTGAAATTTATGTTCGGCCTAACCACCTGAAGGCAAAAGGCGTGTGAAGGCAAAAGGTGCAGAAAGGAGAAGTCAGCTTTGCAATCAAAAATTGTGTGAGAAGCCCTGTGTGAAGGTAGCCTCAGTTCCTCTTTGCAATCAGTGTGTGTGCTTCAGTGAAATAAAAGGCTATGTGATTTCTGACAATGAAGAACAGTAGAGGGGAATTTATAAATTATTAATTTTTTCTAGATTTTATCACCAGCTCTCCAAGGATACTACCACAGGAATCCCAAGTGACATGGCATGCAAAGTAGAGAAAGACTGGGAACTGAAAGGCCTGGTAAAACTCCGCAGTTGTGGGGTACTGTGACAGTGCAGAAGATATGCACTCCTGGCTGTCTTTGGCATATTGCACATGAATTTATATATTGTAAGGACACTACTTTACGTAGGTTTTCATTGTTCGTGAACATGGCAGAGTGCACAAGCAGAGTATATTTGTACCACACAACTGAAAAGATGAAGCACTTGTTTATTTGGCCAAGAAGGAAGCTTGTTCCTTCCACAGGAATGTCCAAGGATAACAGTTTTTGCAACGACATCAGGGCGTCCTATCAACAGACGTGAGAGGAGGAGGGAAAATTTTCTTTTTTTTTTCTTGGTGTAAGAAAATTTTCTTACAAGTTCTTCTGTAAGAATTCCTATTTCTACAGCTGGAAATGGTACAGTTACTGACAGGTTGGGTCTAAGACAACAAGAGCAGTAAAAAAAGCCTTATGTGCTCAAGGGAAATTTATGGGGAAACGTGTTAATGTAGTAATGAGATTCATCTGTAGTTGACATATCAAAGATAAATGTCAACTTATCTATTTGTTAATGGGTCTATTAAAAGCTGTGTTTATACTTTCTGTCTTTTTTTTTTTCTTCTCTCAAGCACTTACATGGTTGGATTGTGCAAACAAATAGTTCATTAAAAGCAGGACTAGGAGCCAAGTGAACACTTTTGAGTCCAGAATCATGTCAATTAACCCAATTTAATTGCTTTTTTGGTCCACCCCCACCTTTTAAACAGTTCTTTTTAGGTTTTTTTTATAAGACCAGAGGGACACTACTCTATACATCCCATTTTATTAATAAAAATACCATCTGTGCTCTCAAAATGGCACAGCACCATGGAACATAAAAACAACACAAACACCAAATCCAAAAGCTTAGTTAGAATGAGTCACTGAGGCAAAGTTGGCACGAACAGCCTAAGATTCCTAAGCTCAAGTGAGCTGGTGAGGGGAGAAGAATCTTATTTAAATATGATAACCATTTTGTTTAAAATTATTTCTAAGACACTTTTTTCCTATGACTAAACAGCTGCTTTTGTCAATATCAATAATTCAAATAAATTTGTCTTTATGTTGAAATACTGATTCATTATATGTGTAGTTACAATATGTACCCATAGGTTTGCCACTTAGACAGAAAAAAAAATATTTTGATTGGAGAGAGTTACGGAGTTACATATAACAAAGCAGAATTTTTTCTAGACCTAGCTGTATAACATAGAACTATTTTGCTATTAAATGTAACATGTGCAGTGCAAATGATTGACTTTATCTTTTGCAGAGGAAACCAAAAATTTGCTTCCTTAGACAAGAAGCTAAATCTGAAAACAGACAACGACAGAATCTTGTTATTTCTTAATGACTAACTGTGAATTTTCAATTTGATCTTGTATGGTCTTCTCAATAAGTGAAAAACCAAAGGGTTTAAGAAGATGCATTTAATCTTACATTTTTGAGAGCTGTATTGCTAGCACATGGTCAAATGTAGGACTTTTGAATGAAATTCTGTACAATAATTTCACAAGTTGCAAGCCAGTAAAATGTTGCCTAGCAAAACATAAAAATGTAATCTTTTCTATTATGTCGCTGGTATAAGTCTCATTAGTTTTTTGCAGGTAAATATAACATTTCTTACTAATTAGATGAAAAGGTTTTGTTATACATGTGTTTCTGGGAGGGTGTAGAGGATTGATCATGTGATGCCATATGACTTTAGAAATGGATAACTAATTTTTTTTTCCCTAGGATGAAAAAAGAAGCCATGCTTTGAATAATATTTACCAGGTATCACTTATCAAATCTATGAAAAATTTAAGGTTACAAAGATTTTTATTCATCCTCTTGGATATTCAAATGCTCCCAAATAACAATGAGGATTTTTAATAATAAAAACTTAAATGTGATGTTTATATCTCAACACATAAGGATTTTTTTTTTAATTTCAACTTTCTCAGGCCCTCACCAACTTCCTATAAAGTCATGTCATTTGAGCAATTCCAGTATCTGTGAAAACCCTCAATTTGCCATTAATCAGATAGAATTCTTCTCTGCTGAAAAAAAATGTGCTCGAAAACAATGTCTTCAATGTATCTCTCCAAAGAAACATTTAATAGTTCAGTCCTTCTGAACAATGTTAAAATAATAACTTAAGCCTAAACTCTCATTTGGTTTTCTCATTATGCTTACTGAAGGTAATGGGACTATATGCATGCTTAAGCATATACTCCAGGGCTTTCTTTATAGGCTGTAGTTCAGAATGGCAGGGGGATAATATTTAATCAAGGAAGCAAATTTTAGTTCAAACTTCCACCGCGCTGTTATGTCTAATAGTGAAGGAAATTATTTAAAAACTTCTGGCATTAAGACAATATTCAGCATGATTTCAAAACCACAGAATGGTCTATTACATTTTTCTGGCATGTGAAACCTGGAGCAAAGAAAGTTGAGCGACTGTTCCCTTGCTTGCAAGCATAAACACTTAGAGGGCTGAGCTGAAAATTCTGGAGTTCTTTCTGAGTTTTCACTTGAAATCAGGCAAAATCAGGGACTTATAGTGCAGACACCCAGCTTGGTACCTGGCTTGCACCTAAGCTCAGTCAGGATCCAGATCCAGTCAGTATGTCTGCTTAAAAAGCCCTGAGAAAAACAGTTTAGCATGATCTCTTGGGAGCATGTCTAATAAGTAATAAAGAGGTGTCTGCCTCTCAAATGTAGCTTGGGCCAATATTTTAAATTTAATTTCAAATTAAAATATATCTAAAAAAAGGAATCTCCCTTTTAGTTGATAGCCTATTGGATAAAATACTTATGTAGAAAGTGATGAATCCCTTTTCTGCCGTTTCAGAATTAAATCTATATCTGTTTTAGAAGTAGATATTAGCCATTGGCCCTAAAGATTTTCCAAGGAAGGAGCATGTTTTCAGTGTTTCAGCTGATTGTAGATCATAATTATTGTAAGATATATAGATTCGCAAATGATAAACACTTGACATATTTGTGTCATAGGAAAAAAAAAGTCAGCATCACTTCATTAGGAAGACCTGTGGCAATTTTTTCTTCTGCTCCTTGCAGTATTTATGTATTTTACTTTTAGCAGTCTCTAAATAGCTTTGTGAACTGCCAGTTTTCTAATTCTCTCTACAGTTCCCTTTTAATCCACCCCTGAGGAAGATCTTCCCAGAGACACCTAGCACAACATCACTAATTCTCTTTTGGGAGTGAAATGTTCATAATTCAGGCATCGCATTCCCTAATTTTAGGTGATTATGCTTTGTGTTAGATATGTGCTATGTATGAATATTGCCTTCTTTCTCTTTACTGAGGCAAGTTTCATGTTGACAGACCCAGGAATAGAAATTAAATAAAGTAAGTTGAGCTTTGATTGAGACTGAGCTTTTCTATATTTGATATTTAAATATAGAAAATATTACTTGATCCAGAGGATGAGAACAGTACCTAATATTTCATGTGCCTTGGGTTTATCATATTCTTACTAGGTCCTTTAAGTTTATTGCACCTAAAATTTCAATTGTGTGTGATTTAGAAAATATAATTATGATATATGTTGTGAGAAAGTTCTATTCTCTGAAACATCATTAAATTTTATTGCAGTGTTTGTAGATCAATTTGGTGACCTTCTATCTTATCAGAACAAATAATACTTCTAACTATGTGTTATTGAATCTCTGCATATGCTCAATTCTTCAATTCACGCAGGAAGATGTATTAAAATCAGTATCATCTTTTAAGATAAAAATTTTACAGAATCAAGACAGTATTTTTGAAACTTTCATCTAAAGTTGATCTAACCTCAATATTATACTGTCCAAAATATTTTTGAAATATTCCCAAATCCTTTGAAGTCATTTGACTTTATTAGGTGTAGTCTTTCACTTCTTCTTTTTTTTTCTTTTCTATTGCAAATTACATAAATGTAGATTGAAACATAATATGTTTTAGAAAATGTTTCCTTCTGTGTGAATGAGTACTTAATATTGCTGCTTAAGTATGAGTGAAAGAATGAACTGTAGTGCCAGATGCACCCAAGTCTCAGAGGGTATTGCATTGTTCTGTTGAACTGCTGCAGCTTTTGATATTCAAGCTTTTTGTCTCAGGTCTCTTAGAGCAGTGGTGTAGAGAGTTCTTCTAGAAGTGAAGAGGGTCTCTAGGTATGTAGACTTGAATTATCAATTTTTTTTTTGTTGTTTTTGTGTGTGTGCAGCTCTGCTGAAATGTATATTGAGTTTGAGTTCTGAAAATAGGTGTATAGCCTTGTATTCAGAAATAAAGCCGTGTATATGCTTTACATCTTTGGTTTTGGGAAAGCTAGCTTTTTATTCCCGTGCTGTATTTTGAGGCCTGGAGTGACCTAGAATGACCTTTTCTGCCATTATACCAAACTCATGCCACAGGTATCCCATGGGATTAAAAAAACATGTTAGAACAATTGTCTTAACAAATTTTAGCATTCTGGTTACTGATAGGAGTCACCAATTGGTTTATTAGCGTGAGCCAATGAATAACTAAAATGGAGATGAACTACCAACTATTTAAGAAACAAGTAACTTGCACATGATGAATATAACCCTGTATCTATCCAGGGAATGCCTCTGAGAGATATGGGGTTATGAAATCCTGAAATATCCAATGTATTCATCTTGAAAATTATGAGATGGAAATAAAAAAAGCAGAGGCAGATTTGAAGCACTTGTCTGTGTGTAGTGTTTTTTAGTTTTACTGTAGCTAGACAGAAAAAATAGGAAGAGATGCATCATTATTAACAACTCTATTTGTGGTTTGTTGGTTTTTAAAAGTCAAGTGGTTCCATGGTGTGTGTCTGACATGTCATGTATTTCCATATCCTGTAGTCCTGCAGCTATTAAAGCTGAACTTGAAAAAATGTATTGAGAACTCAAGAGGTGTCAAACATTAAATTGTATTTTTATCTCTAGTCTGTAGGAAAGGCAGAATCTGGGTGTGATAGACTGAAGCAACCCTGGAGAGGAACGCTGCTTTTCTGTGGTCAGCAAGAGGACATTGGCTTCTGGGAGCAGTGTGTTATACAGCTCAGCTGTGCACTGGGTAAAATAGAAGCTGCTTCATATCTCCTGTCCCCATTTCCTACATAGGAAACAAATGCTGTTTTTCTTTTCTCTATTCATGCACTATTGTGGAAATATTTATTTTGAACATGAAAGATCCAACAGGTAAGACAAAAAGTGTATCCATCAGAACTGTGCCTGGTGGTAAAGCGCCTGCTGCTGCAGATGCAGCAGTGAAGAAGTGCTGACAACAACCCCCATCTCGATTTCACACAGTCTGGTCTCTGCCAGCTGTGAGATGTGCCAATCAACTAGACAGCACATGACCTGACATGCATCACAATTGTGAACATTACTAGTGTCTGCTTCTGACTCCAGGATGAGATTATTTTTCTGGTATGCATTTGAAGATAAAAGCTTTCACAGGGAAAAGGAACACATTGGCTAGCCCTCTGAGATTGGAAGTTATCCTTCCACCTCTGAACCCTTTCTTCTGCAGGCCAAAAGAGCAAAATTGCAAAAATTCTATTATTCAGAGCAAATAGGTTTCTAAGAGATTAAATATTGTATTGTATTGTGATAGTTCTCTTTGTAGCACACCGAAGAAGAAGGAAGCGGTGAGACAGAGGTGACATGAAGTAATATTGCAGTAACCTAGGAACCTGTCAGCATGTTCTGTTAGATGGTCAGGTCACCAGTGTCAATGTCCTGGAATTCAGTTACTGGATGTGACAGAGTTGTGCCCATCCCTTTAACTCTGAATGATCCCTGAACACTGCATGGGCTCAAAATTAAAAGGAATAGAGAATAAGCTCTGAACAGTAATGGTTCTGTTAGGAGCCAATGATAGTCCAAAAAAACCTTGAGAAATGATGAAAACAATTAAAACATTTAAAGAAATGTTTTATGGTGACTAGTGGGGAACCAGCCAAAGGAAAATGAACTCGTGCTAGTGATCAGGGACCTCCTGTACACCTAATTCCAAAGAAATGTCCTTATTTTCATTCTGTATTCTTCATTGCTGTTACATAAAAGCAGTGCACAGGATGTTTTCTTAAAGTGCTTGTTAAATATATATTTACACTCTCTTTAAATATTAATGTAGCGTTTCTTTCAGTCTTTAGGTGGTTCTGGAAATAGAGAAGGAAACACAGGCCAAATTATGGAATTTTGAGACACATCTTTAAAAGTTACAAATCTGTCTTACTCTATTATCTTCACCCAAGGTAAAAGTTTTTGACTAAAAGCCAGGGAAATGCCATATAATGCAGTTGTAGTGAATTTAATGGGTAATTAGACCTCCATAACCGTATGAGTTTAGTTACATTAACGTGCTACTCAGTATGTAGTATAGGCTGTGTTTGATGTGCTTTTGGCCACTGCAGTTACGGCTCAATCCAGACATTCAAGCATAGCTCCCTCGGAATAGAGAGTGAAACTCTGAATTATGGTCACAGAAACAAAGAACACACGAACCCTTCACAGTTGCTAGTATCATAAAACCTGCATGAAGTTTTCTGCAATCTCCTGCAACCTACCATATGCCAATAGGACATTACAGATGTTGTGGCTGTTGGCAGGGAGATGCACAGCCAGGAGGGGTAATGCTTCATTCAACATGCTCCTCTTGCAGCCCCTGGCAATAGGTTTTCTGCAGTTTCTTACAGAGCTGCAAATAGAAACTAAGGCTGTGTCTGACTCACTGAACCTTTAAGAAGGAGATAGGTGAAAAAAAGCTTGCCTTTTCCCTCCCTCTCCCCCCCTCCCCACTCCCGCCTCCCCCTGGGTGAGTTCCCACTGCAGGGCAAAGGTTTTATTCTAGTTAGGATAGGAAATGTACATTTCTGCTCACATCTGTAAGGACAAAATTCTTAGTCCAGATTCTATTGTCAGTTATATTAAACTGACTTCAATTTCATTTTGGAAAGAAGTAGAAAGGAAGATCTCTTTAAACTTTCTTTGCATAGCTATTTCTTTCTTAAATTCTATGACTGTGGTAATTATAAGCTGAATTTAGCCTTTTGTGACAGACCTCCTAATTCTTCTCTCAAAGATCTCTGGGCATAATTTTGCTCTATATTTATCTAAAACCCTGTTCTTCAAGTTATCCAGACCAAAAGCACGAGTAAATACCTGAGAGTAGTGTGGCTTCTTGGGATTGTGCCTCTTGTGAAGCTGAAAGGTTATCTGTCTTTTGCTCCAGCTCCTTAGTAGCATGTCTGTTTCATTAGCCAACCAAGGAACCAAGAGGCACCCCTCCAAAAATTCCATAGCTTTGAGAGCAGAAATTTCTTCTACATAAGCTTTGATTTTCAGTCACTGAAACTTGACTGACCTGAAAGGGCAGTAAATATTCAGCTTTTCTTAATGTTTTGCATTTTATATTTTATACTCTCACAACTACTATTTCCTTCAGAAAGCTCCTGGTTTATTTGTGACCCACTAAATGGTGGTGGCTGGAAATACATACTTATATCTCTCTAAATGTTTGCTGATTGTATTAGTGATGTATTTGTACATGCAGTTTCCTCACCCTGCTCTAAGTTACATAGTGAAATATTAAAACATCTTAAGCATTGGTACTGCAATAAATGAACTTGAGATTATAAATCTTGTAGTTCTTCTGTATATTGGGTGAAAAAAAAAATCTGTCTCACAACAACATTTCACAGACAGGACTGTGATTCAAGTAGCTCCCTCTGATCAGATTTGAATAAAAGTTTGAAAAAAATGGACTTTTGGCAGGTCATTTAACATGTAATAGGATCATTTAAAACTTGAGCTTCTAGAATAGTAACTGAAATGCTCTAAGATCAAAGCTGTATTCTGTGGGCTTTCTAAATTTCCACATTTATGCCCCTGGTGCATCCATCCAACACTCCTGATGCTTTGGGCAGATCCTTGATTGCTTTTTGCAGTTTCCTGGATCAAACTCTGTGTGACATGAAAAGGGTAGGTGCAGTTTATGAATTGTATCTTTTGTACTACCCATTGGAAATGTATGCCTTCACTTCCTCTTGCTGGAAAACAAGTTTTCTGCTCTTAAGAGTAACAGAAGGAACAGAGGAGGGTTGGAGGAAGCACAGGCAAGGGCACAGAGAACAAAAAAGTTGCTTTCCAGTGTGACATTGTTTCAAAGTTACCCATTTTTTCACCTAGTTTCTAGAAGTAGGAGAAACAATATTACACTTAAAAAAACAATTCTGGGACTTCAACTGTAAGTTAATTTTGTGCATATGTAACCTGAAAATTAACCTTAGTAGATAAAAGATAAGTCACTATTTCTGCTTCATTCAATGTAAGATCAGAGCAGCTCTCTTTTGTTTTGTCAGACTTCTAGTACTAAGATCTGTATCCATTGCATGTTCTTTTTTATGATTCTATCTAGTCCTTTAAACCTACCCCCAGCTCTGTGAAACAATTATGAGCACAAGAAGCAAAAAATATGACTTGTTTAAGATTAGCCTTGAAGTTTGCCTCAAATAGGCCTGGCCAGTAGCAGTGTTTTGGTTTTGGGTTGGTGGAGATCCCTGCTGCCCTCTGTGCAGGCAGCACAGTATCTTTGCTGGACTTGTGTGTGTATAGTGTGTTCATAGCTGCAGTGTGTTCATAGCTGCCCCTGGCACATCAAAGAAGTAAGACTTAGACAGATTACACTGAGAATTATGAAGTTGTGGTGGGGATGCACACTGCTATTGTCAAGGCAAGAGCCACCACAGCCTAACTCCTGCTCTGCGCCATGTGTTGTAGCTGCAACCAAAGACATGCTGCTGTTTTTCCAATTCCTCCAGCACCAGAAAGCACAAGAGGAGCCTACAATGGCTGACCCAAAGCAATGCATGAAAACAGCTGAGGTTGCTGCGAAAGAGCAAGCTGGGTTACAAGTGCCAGTTCAGCTGCTTTATTGCAGCTTTGCACTTGCACAAAGCAGAGGAGGGCAGCTGCAGGCAGATAGGTTAGCATGGAAAAAAACCCACACAAAACAAACAAAAAACAAATGCTGCTTTTTATTCTCCTTCATCTAGTTTGCACTAAATCTCTTGTAATGTGTTATAACCTGGAGGCTCCTTCTGGAGAGGCACAGATTCCCATGCAGAATGTGAAGTGGTGCTCTGCAAGGAGTCAGTGTACTTTTTTGAACTGCATGTCTACTCAAATAGCTTTTCTGTCTTTGGCCAGGTGTGTCAGGAAAGCCTACCCCTGGTAAGACCTAAAATCCAACACAACGCAAGCTATCAACTACTGGCGCCAAGGGTGCTCTCTCTCGGTGTTAAAGTATCCTAAGACCATCCTGGTTCACCAGACTTCGAACACACATCCTGCTATTGAAACAGGATTTGACAGGTAAGCTAGTCTGCTGGCTAGTAGATCTGTGACTAGCTGTCAATCACTTTATACTATAAAAGTCCAGTCCCCTTGATACAGTAAGGTTCTTCTAACATAACCTTTCTTGGGGTGTATGTGTGGAGATTCCTACCTTAGCTGGGGACATTCTTGAATGTTACTCCTAGAGGGTGAGAGAAAAAGATCTCCCTGCGAGCACTGGTATGGGTGAGTTACATCAGATCTCTTCTTAATGATTATTTCTTTCCGCTAGCTTTAATATAACTGCTTCAGTAACTGCTTTGTCACAGTGCACTATATTACTTTATGCTGTATTATACTCCACTAGTAGATTTTTAGTGTTTATATTGTGTAGTAAATAGTTCTGATTTAGATCTTTTGTCTGATCATTTGTATAAAATGAATTATTCATTTTGTATAAATATTCTCATTTTGCCAATCATTAAAATCTGCAGGACAAAACTTGTTCAATCATACTTCTATAATTCCTTAAATTTAAACCATTAATACAAGCCAAGGCTAAGATTGGGTTTAGCCACACCTAGACTGCTCTCTGAGAAGGGGTTTAGAAAGCAAGGAAGTCCTTTCTGCACCTCAAATCTCACCAGAAGGCTTTGCTTTTTAATAACTTTGTCTAAGCCTTCCACTCCCACCCGCAACACCAGGTTAGGAGAAGGTAGATTCTTCAGTACTAAAACACACTAAGAGAAAATTCGTATTAATAGTTAATTACGAGGATGTTGCCACCAAGTTTTGGACTGGAAGGTGAGAAGGGGCAGAACTGTCCAGGGCTTCTGGATTAGAGCTGAACTACTGCCATGGTCTGAGCTGAAGCTTTACCAATTTGAGGTCATATCCTCAGATAGACTGACAAGGCTGCAGCTACTGTGTATTTCCCCTTCCAAAGGAAGAAACTATAATAATATCAGCCTTAAGAACTGGTATGATTGGAAATGCTTCCATAATATTCTTAGGTAAAACAACAGATGCCTAAGTAAATAAGAAAGTATGGCAATGCTCCTGCTTGTGAAGGTCTGAATAAGTCAGTTCAGCATAAGCAAAATTTAGAACATGTATTCAAATCACCAGTCTGTTTAATGTTTATGTGCAAAGAACATGCTAAACAGAGAAATATGACATCCAAATACTCATTTGCCAGTGGAAAAACAACCCCAAGTTAATACATTGAAACAGTTGTACATCTTCAATGTTAAATGAGCAGGAAACATATACAAGACTAAACAAAAATTAGCCTGAAACCTATGATGCCACACCAAAGGAATGACAGTACGATAGATAGAGGTAACTTTTCAGTATTATCATTTTATGATATCTGTACCTTGTCTTTTCAACAGAGGTTGCTCAGATTCTCAATTAAACCTGGCAAGTGATGAAGTGTGATGATCCTTTAAATCACAGATAGTACACAGCACAATGATATTTAAGAAGACTCTTGTGTCTTTCACTCCTTTAAAAAAAAAAAAAAGGAAAATTATTAAATGTTGTTAAAAAGTCAGTCCTTCAAGAAGGGATTGTGAATATGTTTTTGCAGCTGTGAAAATTTCCACAAAATTGTCTCTTTGCACAAAAACAGTTTGAGTATAAAATGTTGGTACAAGTCTTTTTCTTTTTCCCCCCGTATTTGTTAAACCTGTTCTGGAATAATAATTTTACATACAACTATTGCATACTTTTCCTCCTCACTAATACCTTCTTTTATATGCAAATATATTTTATATCATTTAAAAATATTGCCCTCTACAAAACTTTTTTATACCTTATTTTTCATTTACATTCCAACTAATTGCTGAAGGATTTTCAGATTCTCAGCATAAGGAGATATATCTCCAGATGTAGTTTGTTCTGTTTTTCTTTCTTTCTTCTCCCCTGTGTACATACTATTCTAAAAGAACATTTAACAAAAAGACTATTCAGTATAAAAAACTTCCTCATGTAGAACAGCAGTAACATGGTACACCACACACCCACTTGTGTAGTCTTTATCAAGAACAACAGAAACAGCATCGTGATAAAAATGTATGTCATTTAAATCAGTCATTTTGGGAGTATATTTATTCAAGATTCTTCAAGCAGAGATGAATAGCAGGTTTCTAAATGTGATATTATGAGGGTAAGCAAATGAGTCATTATTTGTATTCTAGTGAAATGGAGTTGGGCAAGAACAACACTGCAAGAGAGAATAAGCAGTCATATCTAACTGTTCATTCTATTACATTCATCACCACGCGGTCTATCTGTGCATGTCAGGTCAAGGTCAGTGATCCTTGTTCACATGAATCATTCTCAGTGCTAATAAAAACACCCCTTATGCGGCACGTTTCAAACACCATCAGATTTAGCAGACCACACTTCTGACTCACTTCTGCAAGTCAGAATTCACAGGTGAGGTGGAACGGCTAGGGTTGGGGGAATTCAGGGCTTAGGATGAATAAGAGTTTGAGAGGGGCTGTTAGAGAATATTGGCATTGAAAAGAAGAAGGATAATTTTTAACTGGAGGACAAAACACTGCCATTGTGTGGCAGGCTATGGCTCCTTTACACCTTGGCTGTTTGAGTTTCAAAGCCAAAGAGTCTTTCAAAATGAAAAATTCATTTAAAAAGTGCACCTTGGTTTTGAGTCAGTTCCCAAATAATAAGTTTTAAAGTTATGATAACAATAAATCCTAATTATCTCTCTCCACAAGTTTCTTGAAGTCAAGGAAACAGGCATGGAATATAGTGGCACAGAGAGAAGGGCTTATTAGTTGACAAGGTGGTGTTAGGTCATAGATTGGACTTGATGATCTCAGAGGTCTTTTCCAACCTACCTGATTCTGTGATTCCTCCCCCCCGCCTACCTACCCTTCCAATCAGTACAAATTCTGCATAAATTTTCTCCATATTTCAGTGTCCAGACAGAAAGGATACACCTTGGAGAAGTGTTGATATCACATAGATATATATGTGTATGAAAAATTTAAAATCAACGGTGGAATAACTTTTCAGGGCTATTCCAGTGACTACTATAGTTTGATATGCAAGTGGGTTTATTACTAAGATTGCTAACGAAAGTTAAGTGCATTATTTGTACTTAGGAAGCTTCCTGTTCTGCCAAAGCCTCGGGACTAGAAATGCATTTCAAACTACATTTTCTTGTCTGAAACTTGCTAAAATTCCATCTCTCCGCGCCTGTAACTTTTTAATCATTACATCTGATGTTAAGACAAATTTCAGAGAACATTCTGTTTCTTGCATTGCAGTAATCGTTTTACAGAAATTTTGGCGGCCCCGTGCCGAAGCAAAGGGAAGAACTCGGCGGCGGGGGGAGTCCCCGGGACTCTAGAGAGGAAGAAGAGGGTACTCCGCGGAGGTGAGAGAGGGAGGAAGGCAGGCTGCTGTCTCACCACACATGGGCTTGTGGGAAGTGGGAATCTCAGGTTGAGTTACTCATCGGTATGGAGTCAAGAGTGTGCACAACCAATGATTTTGATGGCAGGAGGTAACGTACACATGTTTTTCAGAGAAGGTGCTGTAGGAGGACTTGCTGGCGGGCAGAAGGAGGTTTGTGCCGAGGGCTGGCATTTCCCAAGCGTGGAAGCCTTCTGGTCCCGGGAGCCCACCACCGCCGCCTCTGATGCTCTCCCTCCAAAGGGTACGAAACAGGGGGGACGGCGCACGGACCCGGCGGGGCAGGGAGCCGGGCGCCATCCCCCGGGAGCGGGGCGGGGGGCGCGGGGCGGCGCTGCCCGGGGCTTGGTGCTGCCCGCCCGCCCGCGCTGATTGACACCGGCCCGAGCGGAGGCGGGTCCG
>VZRE01012463.1:234238-328055 GCA_013396775.1 Cephalopterus ornatus | reverse complement strand
GGCGGGAGGCAGGAAGGAGAAGCCGGCGGGCGGCAAGCCACAGCCCCGGCACGGTAAGCGGGCGGCCGCGGCGGGGCTCGGCAGGGCGCCCACCGGGGCGGGACGGGCAGCCCCGAGGTCCGCGCGGGGCAGCCCCGGGGCAACTTGCCCGTGACTTGTTTTACCCGCTCGGCTCCTGTGGGGCAGGGGGATCCTCTTCTCCTTTTCCCTCAGGCGGGCGCGGAGGGAGAGGAACTCCCTGCGCCCGAATTCCGCGGACCTACGCCTCGTCCTTTATGTGCCGAGGCGAGGAGAGAGGAACAGTGTTCGCGTGCGTTTTGGCATCTTGCTTTGATAGCGGCTTCTTTGATTGTTTTTGTAGAGAGCATTTGCAACCGAGCAAACGCTAGTGAACCTGGGAAGAGTCCCCGAAATCTCTTTTGGCTTTCATGATCTTAATGCCCGGAAAGCACTGTTGAAAATATTGCCCTGTGCGGTCTTGTCTCCTCCCTTCGGGGAGATAGATGCTCTCTTTCAAGGCTAAGCAGCACACAAACAGTTCTTCCAAAATCAGATCCTGACTCTGAAGACACGGAAGGGAGTGGTGTTGCATGAACTATTGAAAACAAGTGTTGAGGTTCATGACCCTTGTGTTCTGAACACTGAATGAAGTTTATCCAGAGCCAAATCTGCCATGTACGGTTTCCTTACTGTACTGCTTGGCTGTCACCGTTGTCTGCTTCGAGGAACAAACCCAACTGTTTGTGGATCTGATTGCAATGTCTGGAAATCTCACTAGAATTTGTTCTAGCTGCGTGTTCCCCCTTGGGTTTTAAATCCTCTATTTGAGTAAGTGGGTTTGCAGAAGTCTCTGACCTAACCCTTCAAGGGTAAAGTAACAGTTTAAGTTGTGCTCGCGTTCTGCATTAATTTGCGTTGTTGTTGGATATGTTAGTCCCCAAAGTAACTTTGTGTCTTTTCCTGAGAAAATAGTTGGAGTAATTTGTACTCTTCACAAGTCCACAAGGTGTTGTAGCTCCTGCAGTAATCCTGATGACAAAGATGTCGGGATGACGGGGACCCTGGCATCTCAGACGATGGCGTTTTGAGAAGATGCTTGTTATGAAAGTAATACCCCCCAGTGCAGGTCTAAAATGAAAGAAAACTCAGCGTTTCTCTCACTGACTGTCAGTCACCTGGATATTTCTGAGCCAGAGTGCTTTTACAGCAACACCTCTTTTTCTGTTTTGCTTCTCTGTGACTATTTCACAAGCCAAAGAGGAAACAGACTAAAACTCTGAGTAAAGATTATCTAGTTAGAGAATAAAAGTGGCTGTTTAAAAATAGCTGTAAATATTTATACTATTAATTCTGAGTGTAATGCTGCTTGTGGGGGCTAACTTGTATGGGAAAAATAGTTGATGGGATTCCTTTAAACTGTGTACCTGTTACATGTGGGTATTATACAGTAACTTAAGCACATAGACCAAAATTCTGGATGCAGTGAAGCCAGTGGGATTTTGCCACTGACCTGAGCCAGAATTGAACCCACAGACAGTGTGGTGTAATGTGTTGAGCCAAACTGTGAACATTTGACTGATTCAGCTATGCAATTGTGGCAAAGTTTATAATCCTGCATATGATTCTGTGATTTATATATTATGAAAGTAGTTCTACCATAAATTAATTAATTTAGGGAGTTATTTTATAACATAGTTCTAATTCACCTTAAGGAAAAAAGTGTGGTGTTTCAGACTATCAGGGCTGTTTCTTAAAAATGTTTTCTAAAGTATTATATGACACTAAATTCTCATTTAAGTAATTGCTGCAACAAAGTGGAACACTAAATTACACTGCAGCCCATACCGTTTGCATCCCAATTAGTTTTCAACTGTGATTTAAAAATAAGCACTCTTTCTGCTATATTGTCTTTGCAGGGCGTCCTAGATTTAGTTACCAGATTATTTACTAACCTTTAACAGCTCCAAATGTAAGGTAAAAAATGAAATTAGACCTGATTTGCATGTCTCTGACACTGATTGTGTGCTATAGGGAAATTTTTGGGTAGAAAACCAAAAACTAGTATTACTTTAGTATGCGTCTAAAAATTTCAAAGTTACAGAAACACTCTGTTGTCCAAGAAGGGACTTTTAAATAAATTTTAGGTTTTGTAAGCAGCATTCATCAATTCATGCAGGAATGGAAAATTTACTTCAAATGTTCAAGCCAGAGCATTAGAGGGGTTATAAGTAAGATATATGTAAAAGTAAAATTGTAGTATATTAGCTGTCAACAGTTTTTAACTGGCAAACAGACTTACAGGTTTGACTCATTCATGTGTGCATGCCCGCAGTTATCAAAGTGAAGTGAGAACTATTCACAAGAGAACCAGGATGTATCAGAACTATGAAATACTTTCAATATTGGGAAGTAATATTCCTTTCTGCTCCCTGGTTTTGCTGCAAAACCTTTTCAATGGGCTACCAGCCTGTATAGGTAAAAAGTGCCGTAGCTCTATGGATCTCAGTGGCACTGTTATGATTGACACCAGCACAATATTTCTGCATGTGTTTGAATTAAGATATGTTTATTGAGGCATCACTTAAGGGTCTAAATTAGTAGAGTGCATATTGGGTTGCACCTGATCAAAGCTGCCATTTAACTG
This sequence comes from Cephalopterus ornatus, assembly GCA_013396775.1. Taxonomy (NCBI): domain Eukaryota; kingdom Metazoa; phylum Chordata; class Aves; order Passeriformes; family Cotingidae; genus Cephalopterus; species Cephalopterus ornatus. The sequence continues at coordinate 325,411 of VZRE01012463.1, read as the reverse complement.
AGTCAAGTTACAAATATTTTTTAGCTCTGACATTCGTCTCACCTGTTAGGTGAGCAATTATGGAAATTTTTTTATACTTTTCAAATATTTTAAAACACAAATATGAAAACTGCCCCATGATCTCATGTGGAGAAGTTTCATACCACGTGAAGCAATATAAAGTAGAACTAGCATTTCCATCCATTGTGGTCTAGACAGTAAATTAAGTCTTTGTCAACACTCCAACAAAAAGTTCAAGGTCCTGTTAAGATTATTAAAATTAATGGTCTTGTAAAAAGCCTATTTTTAAATGATTTAATGTTGGGTTTGCATTGGCACCTTATCTGTAAAACCTCCTGAGAGCTTGAAAACTGAGATGGACAGCTATAGCCAGAATTCTGTTACAGACACTCTCTAAGCAGAAGATGTTAAGGAGTAGCATAATGAAAACCACAGTGCAAATCAAGTAATATTTAACTATACTTTACTAAACTATACTATACTGCTTAAGAAAACTTTGAAATTCTTATATGAAAAAATCTCCTCCCTTGAGGAGTAAATGTGGAAAGTTTGTGACTAGAAGTTGTGAATCAGAAATACGTTTTAAATTACTTGATACCACCAGAAATAACTTCTGGAGAAAAAGCAATATTTTATATCACTTTTAAAGCTATGTGAAAGTTAGTATTAAAACAATTACCGGGAAAACCAGCACAAGTGAATAGTTCTGGGTGTAGGTATAGGAGAGTGTGTGTACACATAGGTGACATTTGAGGCAGAAAACGACTTCTTAATTTATTTGATTTTTTAAAATCAGCTAACAAAATGTACCAAATTTAGGCTGGGAAGTGGAAGTCCTCTGTGCTTCAGCCAGCACAGTGAAATCACTTTTCAGTGCCAATGTGTTGGATCATGCCAAGGTTGGCTGGATAAATGAATGTAAGCTATAGCAACACAAACCTGTTTTTCACCTGGACCCACTGACTAATTTTAGTTTTCACCCGTTGAGCTGTCACAGAACAAGACAAAAACTGTTGTTACCTTTTTTGTTTGATGTAACAGAAAGGTTGTAGTATGGCAAGGGTAGGAGTCAATATATTATCGCTGCAGAGAAGTGGGTTCTTCTAAAGGCATTGAACTGATGAGAGAATGGATAGAGGGGGGAAAAAACCCCTACGAACCTGTCCACTGCTTTCTTCTTCTATAAACCCAGTTGTATGCACGTATTCTAACGACTCCTGGACTGGACTAAATCCACGCTTGACACTAGGGAAATGAAGTTGTGCTTGAACTTTCCACTTTCAGATGTTCTCATCTTTGCACATTTCTTCTTGAAATATTCAGCAGTGTGTTTCAGTATTCTCTCTTGGCTTGTTCCTTTTTTTACTTCTCTGTCTGCTGGGAAATAATGTTCTTGGTCGTATTGAGGTAGTCATAACCAAATCTGTTTTGGTGGAGGTGTAGTTCTCTGTGCCTCACTTTTTACATGTGCCTTATCGTAGTATTTGTAAAAATAAGTGTCTAAAATTCATGTAGGTGTTTATATATATATGTTTATAAATGTACGCTTAATATAAAAGAGTAGAAATTTTCTTCCTCAAGCAAGTAAACAAATTCTCTGTGATCAGCTGGAATAATCTGCAGGTAGACTTTAAATATTAAAGTAGCTCTCTAGCCTATATCTTCAGGAAGTGTGAATATTGATGTTATTTCTATTTAGATCTATTGACACTTTGAAGCCTCAGCCACTTTGGGGGTCTCACTAGTCAGTGAGTGTGTTTGCTGTGTGTAACGCAGACCTTGCTGTGAAGGTCAAATGGATGGATAAAGGGTTTGACCTGGAGAATAAGAAGAGTTGGTTTACCAAACAAATTTTAACATGCTTAGTTCCCTTTTTTCCTTGATGTAAGTGCTAGCTGTTACCTCTTTCTATTATTGTCATGGGTTTTTTTGTTTTGTTTTGAGTTTTGTTTGGTTTTTTAGTTATTTTTATTTTTATTTGCTTCTTTTGTATTATTGTGTTTTCAAATTAATTCACTGTAAAAAGGGGAATACCCTAGTGAATGCCTAGTTCATAAAGGAGGATATTTATGATACTGACAAAACCTAGCATTACAACTTGCATAATTAGAAGTAATCAGAGTTACAAATCCATGTAATATACTAAATTTGAATTTACAACAGAATGACAAACTCACCATCTAGATCTTAGGAGCAGACTCAAAATACAGTTTTAGGACATTAATTTAAATCTAATTTTGGCATAGAAATGTAATTTAGAAACCAAAGATTTCCCCTCCATTCCATAACCAGATATACTTTTCTAATTTTTTTTTTTTTCTTTACAGAGCATTTGAACTGTTTTAATCAGACAGAGGTCACAAATCACCTTGCTAGGAAATACAAGGTGTGATCTAAAAGGGGGGAAAAAAATCACTTTCCTGATAATTTGGCACTTGCTGTTTGAAATTCTGAAGGTAGGTGAAATGATGACTCTGACAGAACTATAGAAACTATCTCTGAAGTACTTTATATTTTGCGTAACCCTGGTTTGGGGGCATCTGAAAGTTTCCAGTCCTAGTATTCAGTTTAGTATCTCTGCCTTTGTCTTTCCATTTAGCCTTGCCATGTTAAAACAGTGAATCATCTTGTCCATAAGCTATCGTTGGAATGTCTGTTTATGCACTGAATTTGTTTTGTCACATTGCCATAATAATTGATTGGAACCGTGGCAACTCTTGACTGCTTTCCCATATGTATTTGGGCTGGACTTCACCCAGTCCTGTTCTGAGCAGTAGAAGCATAAGCCATCCCCAAACCTGGAATATTTTTATCCTTGCAGGTTTCAAGTTTCCTTTCTCATGAAACTATAAGGTAGCATTTTGATTTTTCTGTTTTCATGTATATAACATTGTGTAGAGGCTGTAATATTTCCAGTCATACAAAATCACAGCAGAATTGCAGCACACATATATGTATAGCAGTTGAACCAGGAATGCTGTTATTGTAGGTTCACTTTGATATATTCTGTTTTGTTGATGCATTTTAAATTGTTGCTGATTAAAATTGGAAGCATTAAGTAACAAGTGAAACAAAACTATAATGGCATTCTTTGATTAATTTAGAGGAGTGACATGGTGCAAATGAGGGGACCACGTGGCAGGGAGAGTGTACCAGCAAATGCAAATTCACACCTCTTGCCATGTGAGTGGGCTTGAAGATAGCACTCTGGTTGCTATTTAAGCAGAATGTTTCGAAAATAAATGTCCTTTTGTTAAAAAGGTATTACATTGGCAGTTCCTTAACTCGTTGAGTAGCATTTAGCCTTAATTTTATAGTATTATCATTGAGATTATTTTCTTTATTTCCATTTGGAAGGTAAATAGTGAAGGATCTGCTTAATAAATAAACCCAAAATATTGTGTAAAACATGTTATTTTTAAGATGGCTTTGTGATCTTGTGCACCACAATGACTAAGAATATTTTTCATGTGCTCCCTATGACCAATTTTCATTGAGTTGTTGATCCCACATTCCTGTGGAAAGTATCAAAAAGTAGAAGTGAGGTGTAGGAATTAGTGGGTAGAACATTGTCCTGAAGGCAGATTAAAGTAGAACTGTTAGTTTGTGATAAGGAACCCAAGAGCCTGTGGAAAGAAGTAAGAAAAAAGACTTGTTACTGTCAACGACTGCATTGCGCTTTGCTGTACAAACCATTCCGGTATTTTGTTCAATACTTATCGCTCTGAAGCTCTGAAACTACAGAGCTGTCTAAACTGCTGGCACTTGTAGTGAGGGGGAGGAATGGGAGTTTGAGAAGATATACTCTTTCTCCAGAAGCTGGATTGAGTAAATTTGTGTAGTATAAACCAGATGTCCTCACCAGTTTCATCTTTTGGGCTGATAGTCACTGTGGTTTCACGTGGGAGGTCATGGTTTCTGCTAGACAAGAAGTGGGTGTGAGTAAAACTTTTTAGGAGGTAAGTGAGAGGAGGTTCTGTAATGAGAAGTTTTACACAGAAAGATCAAGGGGCCCCGTGATACATTCACATCAGCCAGAATCCCAAAACAGATGAGAAGCTGTGTTCTGTGCTAGGCAGAATGTCTCAAGACTTCTGCAGCATTTTTAAATATAAGACATCTTGATAATCAAGTCTTGACACCATTAATGTGTGGCTTATAATGCTCAAGCCTGAATTAGAGGGAATGGGAACATAATCTCCAATTTTTATTTAACCTGGAGGTGTGAATTTTGGCTTTCTAGCTATTTGGAGTTCTGTGAGATATTCAGATTTGTAAATCCATTTAAAAACTGGAGGGAAGTGCTCTTTAGAACACAACATACGTATTAGGGAAACACGGTCTATTCCAGTTCTGGATGACATTAGAGTTCTGCAGATTCTCTACGGTAGGCTGCTCCCAGTCCAGGCATTGATTTCAGATATCATTGAAGTAGCCTGAGGAATGGTCAGTTGTTTGTGTTAATGGTACTGCTGGGTGCAACCTAAATTGCTTCAAGCATTTGGCCTACAAAGGCAAGTTCTAATGAAGCAGAAAAGATTTTAACACTGGTTTTTATTCATTGTGCAACAGGAGGATGTCCTGTTATTTTTGACTGAGAAGTGGTAGTGACCTGATTAGAATAGGACCATATTTAGGGGTATTTTTTTTGGTGTGTGTAGTTTTTGTTTTCTTAGTGTCCAGGCTGAAAAGCTAGTCCCAGCTCAATTACCTTGATTTTCAGAAGGGGACTATATTTCACCTGTACAGGTGGGAAAAGGATCACCTCGCAGAAACTGTAGCGATTGGAGTGAGATTCTGATCTCGGAACAGTTTGACCTTGTGGGCTGCAACTCCTTGCTGTATGCACCAAATCTGCCAGTGAGCTTATTTTTTAGGCTTTCAGAATTCTTCTGTTTTAGCATTTGTTCCAGAGAATGAGCACACAAATGATCTCACAGAAATCATGATTAAGTGACACCTGAGAGTTTTTCAGAGTTCTTAATACCTTTGAGCAGAGGACTATTTTTTTTTCCTTCTTATTCATGTACCACCATGATGCCATTTTGATGACAGATGGGCATTTTAAACCAAAAGCTTTTGTATTCTGCAAACTCAAACATTCTTTCATGACTTAGTGTAAAAAGAAGAAAGTGACAAAATTATATATTTATATGTTTTAACAATAGTATATGACTCTTTGGTGGGTTTTGTTTGTTTGTTTGTGTTTTTTTGTTTTGTTTTGGTTTTTTTTAGATCTAGTGAAAGTATTTAGATCCATTAACTTTTGATTGTATTCAGCATATCTAGTGGAAACCTGAGTAATTCATAGGACAGTTCAGGTTGGAAGGATCCTAAGGAACATCTCTAGTCCAGTTTCCTGCTCTGTGTCAGCCGTGAAATCAGATCAGTTTGCTCAGGGCTTTCTTCAGTCCAGTCTTGAAAACATTCAAGGAAGGAGAATGCACAAAATCTGGTTATTTTTTCACAAGTCAAAACTCAAAATAGACCCTGATAACTTTTGGAAAAGAGGGAATTTTAGAAAATGGCCATCTTCCTAGAAATCAGTCCAAGAGAAAGTAGTGCAAAAATGATTCCACTGATGATCTGAGTACCACTTGCAAAACATAGTGCAAGCTACCTTATTTTAAAATGTTCCAGAAAAGATCCCATGGGAAGCTAATAATTTCCTAATATGTATGGCGTTCTGAATAAAAGGAGTGATAACTATTCCTAGTCTTGCAGTCCTTTAACTGAGTGCACCTAGAAACTTAGTTAACTTTTTGAGAAATACAGAAGAGTATGGCAGTTGTCTGGCCCTTCGGCTATCCGTTTCATAAATCAGAAGTACAGGTAAGATTTTGTGATAAGAAGGGTCTTGGCAACCTGAGTAATTGAAGTGTTCCAGTGTAGTTAGTTATAGCACGGAAGTCTCTGGTCATTGTGGAGTCTGAAAAATAATGCTTTGCTGTGTTCTTTTTGTTTAATTTTTTGGGGAGTGGGTGAGTGGGAAGGGGGTGGGTGTATTTTTCTTGTTTTGTTTGATTTGATTGGGGTTTTTTTGGAACTCTCACAGGACTGAAGGATTCAATCTTCAAGCCCCTCTGTATTGCGTTGTCTTTTCCTTAATCATGCTGAGTCTGTATCCTGTATGCATTGGACTTAACTTAGAGGTGAAGACTCAATATTTATTTTTACCTTTAACTCTCTTCGGGAGTAAGACCACCAGTCTCTGGTGCACCCCTCTTCAAAAATGTTGAAGGAAGACACCTAGTGTTGGATTTATTTCAATGTTGTCTGCATAGATTCCTGCTCTGGGCTCTGTAGCAGAAGCCATTTAATTTGTTTCTACCAGAGAAAGCTTGTGTGACTGCTGTCCCTGGGCTTGCTGGGGGGACTTGCCCACAAATCTGTGGAAGTAGATATAAGCTCAATGTATTCCTATGAATCATCCATTTCTCTAGTCCACATTAGATTTAAAAATAAATTTTTTTAAAAAAGGAGATTAAAATGGTCCATGAACCAAATATTTTGCATTTAGGTGAACTTGAACCGCACCCCTTGAACTCTGCAGCCAAGAGCAAGGAAGCCGTAACCACACAGCAGCTCTGTTGCCACAGGACTGATGTTCACTGAACGTATTTCTGAAAACCAGAAGCCCTTCACAAACTTTCTGGGATCTGTCTCTGGCTTCCTTGGTGAGGACTCTGGAACTCTGCTGGTCCAGTTGGATCTGGGCTCTCGGTGCTCCCTGGGTCCCTGTTCTGATGGTCCACATGTCACCCGGCCCACAGGGTGGGTGGTTTTCTCCAGGTGTCCCCTATGTCTGGCTTAAGGAATCTGATGAAGAAGCTGCAGTTCCATTGCATCTTTATGTCCTGGTATCTTCTTGTGCACAAGCCTAGCAGTGAATTTCACTATTTTCCAACAATATTGCTACGTAAAAATTGCTATGCAGCATAGCCTGCATGCTGTAGTGCAACCTGGATGGTAATATATTTTTTTATATATATATTTTCCTGGTATAAAAGAGTATTGTTTTTCTTTACAAGGAAGCACTTTATAAATTTTGGTATTAACAGCCATTGTCTCACATATCCTAATAAATTCAGCTATTTGGTATATTGTTAATGCTTCTGCAATTATGCAATCGGATACATTAGGACACCAGTACTCTCACCAGTACATGTTAAAACATTGTTGAGAGACTCACTTTCTTTGCTTAATAATATTTTAATAAGACCTTTCATTGAGCTCTGTGGCCATTAAAGTCTCAGTTTTGAAATTTTTCTCTTGCTTGTGTTCTCAGCTGTTTGTTTTCTTTTTTTTTTTAAATCTGACATCTGATTTTATCTTTGTCACACTGCCCTTTGCAGGTTTTGTTCTTAACAAATAGATGGGTAAGCATTTCTGTCAGTACAGATCTGATTCAGAAATTTTTGTTCAATGGTTTTCCTTGGACCCTACACTCCCAGTAATATTTCAGGTGTCAAAGTTAGGGGCAAAAGGCGATTGAGAAACTAATTCAGTAAATAGAAGTCATTTATGATTTTCCTAATGCAGAGAGAAAAATATGGACTGTATCTGCTACCAGAGTTGTGAAAATTTGGCAGTGGCTGACTTTGTGATGCAAATGGCAAGACAGATGTCTCCCATTCGTAATATTTAACAGGTTTCTTGAGAATTAGCACCCTTACTTCAACAGCTGTTTTTTAAAATGCGCCTGTGTTTGAGAAGGGGTGTGTGGAGCCAGTCCAGGCAGTAGAAGGAATTGCAATGAACCAATAGCTTTTTCGGGAATGTGTGTTCTCTGGTAGTAACTTACTGAGTCTTGAATCTAGTGTAGAGGAACGTGCTGAATGAAGGTCGACATGAAGTACTTTGATTGTCAGAGCAGCACTGCATGGTGCACGTGTGTGTAACCATGCTTTGTTGTTTGTATATTTTTGCTACAGAAGACGACAGCAATCACAGCAGGCACTACTGAGCAGCGTGGCTGGGAACTCTGCTGCCATCTGTGTTAGCGCTGTCTGCTCTTGTGCATGCTTGCTTCCATATGTATAGCTTAGCACTCAGTCTCAACAACCATTGGAGTAATATATCTGAAAGCAATTGTGGTAATTAAAGTTGATGGAAAACAGTCGTTTAAGAAGTTAATTAACTTGTTTGCAATATACGTGTCCTTTTTTTTTTTTTTTCCCCCTTTAATATCTCCTACTCCTTTAGACACATTTCATGAGATATTACTGCTTGTTCCAAATTTGAACTCATCACTTTTGGCTTTGTACATTGTAATAACCTCCACAGCAACCACTGTGATGCCATAAACAGAGGGTTTGACTTCAGGTGAAGAATGTAGGCAGTAAAAGCAGAAAAACCCATAAAGGAAAATGTGGGAGGATGGGGAGGACAGGGAAAGTGATTATTCTGGCTTTCTGTGTAGTGATACACCATCTAACCCTCTGAACTCTTTTTGTTTTTAATCTTTACTGATAGCTGAAATAAATTCTTTTAGAATGTCAGAGTGGAACTTCCATTTTAGACAGTATAATTGAAAATATATACAAGCAACGGAGTTTTGTTCTGCGTAGGGTTTCTTTTTCTCTCTTTCCATTCATTTTTAAAAAGTCACTTTAGTAAATCCACCGTGGGAGGATAGTTTTGCTGCTGTACTTTTCCCAGGATGCAGCAAAAGAAATTGTATTTGCAGTTCACAGAGAATGAAATTAGACTTGCTCTGTCCTGATGATCCGCTACTCCTACACCCAGCACATTTCTGGGTGAGACTCTTGCATGCTAGAGGAGACAGTGCCCTGAATGTGCTTGCACCTGCTCTTCTGCATGAAGGAACAGGCACGGATTGGGGCCCACGTAGCTCCCAAATTAGAATTAGGTACTGAATGGAGTGCCTGTGTGTGTGTCTGCCTCCTCTTTATGGCGTCCTTCTTGAAAGGGGAGACTCCAAACATGTCACACTGTTTGCTTGTAGAGGTTGAGACTACTTGTTGTTTTGTAATAAACTTATACATGTTAAAAAAGATCATGGTTTCAGAAAGCATTAGACAATTAAAGAATACCCATTTTCAACTTGCACCTTCTGATGTTCAAAACATATTTGGGTTCTAAACTGCAAAATCAGTAAAAAGTAATTGGCAAGTGCAAGTCACATTGCGGCAACTGTTATGTGGCAGTGAGAAACACAGCTTGAAGCCCCACACACTCCTTTTTCTTTTTGAGTAATAAAATGTTGTTCTTTAACCCTTCAACCATCCACCCAATAAAGATTATGTACATAGACTTCCATATCTAAGCTTTTGTAGTTGGCCAGAGACTTCTATTTCTAAGCTTCTGTAGCTGGCTGTGGCTCTTCTAAAGTGGCTTCACTTAGACAAATACTCAAACGACCTTGGTGCTCATGTAGAACCCCAAGTACCTGTCTGCCAGACAGCACAGCAATAAGTACGTCTTTTTCTTACAAAACAGAAAGTGAATGTGTATAGTGGCTATGGAAAAAAAAATCTCCATTAGAGTAGAGAAAGCCCAAGGATTAACAAGGATCTCCATTTAATATAACACTGATCCTGTGCTCCACAAAGCTTGTTAACATGAGGGTACTTCCACAGTATATATATCTCTCTAAAAAAAGTGAGCACTTTCTGTTTGACAATTCCAGCAGTTTTCATTTACATTTCAAAGCCAGAGAGAGACTGAGAGTACTCATATCTGTAATTCCAATAGCCCCTCTGTCTGGATGGCTGTTTCTGTGAAGCTGACACAGTCTGAACAGTTTTCATCAATTTCATTTGTTCCATCTTCTCAGATGAGCCTTTAATCTCCTCCTTGCTGATCCCTGGTTTATAATCACATTTGACAGCGATAGGATGGCAGTAAATATCTTGATGTGAAAGTCTCTAACAAAGTAGAATTGTTGTTTGTCTCCTTACTCAGTGAGGTAAAATTTTATTTGATAAGTATGAATAACTTTGAAGCATAAAGCTGCCCAATTTCAGGCCATTTTTAGGTGCGTTTGTTTACAAGTGAGATGGCTATTTTTCTTCTCTGGAAAAGACTAGAAAAAGGCTTATTACTTCTTAATGTTTTGGATATCAATTTTATGTCAACTTGACTAATTATTCTATTTTTCCAGAGGTTGATAACATGCTGGTTTCAAGAAAGATCTGAAATAAGAGATATTTGACATGTAGATAATAATTTTCATTCCTGAATAAAGTCATTCCTGAACGGTTTTAATGCTGTCAACAAAAACCTTACAGTTATGTGAATGAAAATATGTTTAATAGCTGCATTAAGCAAAGGCTGTTCATGGTTTGTTTGCTTTTTTCACTGTTTTGTATACATATGTTAGCTGCATAACTTCTGCATCTATTTTGCTTCCCATCAAAATGGAAAAATCCTTTCTCTTTTCTCTTCAAGCCATCCTCTGCATAATCTTACAGCTCAAATTAATGGTAAGAATATTCAGAATAGAAGGCTGGAGACATGCACAAAGTGAAGTACATAGCCAGGTTATGTTGTGTAACCTGTGCCTATGGAATAAAGTAATTTTGTCCAAATTATAAGATGTTATCACTCATGTTTATTTTAATTAATTTTTTTTCCTTGAATAATTTTATCTGGTTATGTCTCTCTTCTACTTTTTATATCCTTATTTATAATCCTGGCATTATACAGTTGTAGCCTGCCTGCACAAATCTTTCTGTTACCAATCTGGTGAGGAAAAAGACTCTAAATATGCCACCATATTTTCTTTCTTTCTCTCACACTTCTTTCCATGATGCACTAATTTCCATGTCTTTACTGTTCCAGAAATTCTTCTCCCTTTATTCAGTTCCCATAACCTTGGTTAAATCTGAGTCTCACTGTTGAAATCAAGAATTTGAATGTGGTTTCCCCTCTTCAGCCCATGCCTCTCCTCTTTAGGATTTGTTGTTCTTGCCACCTGTGCATTCAAATTTCCATCTGGCACACTAAAGACTCTTCTATTAGATATAGATATATATATTTTCTGCTGCTAAGATATAGACCTTAATTTGCTTTTCATGTATGTGAAATTATTCATGTTTTTTCTTCACAATTGTAACAAGAGTCCAAGTTGTCAGCTCAATGATCCCCAAATTCCACACACCTGCTTATATCACAGCACTGTAATTTTCATTTATGCTTTCCCTGCTTTCTGTTGTTTTTATGCCAATAACTTCAGGAAGGTTGAAGATAGTAAACTTTCCAGGTACAACATTGCAGATAGAACAGAAGATTCTGAGGGAAACCGTACTCCTAACTATAAACTTCAAACTCAAATCATGAGAAGTACAGAGAAGTGCTAGTGATGATTGTCCTCTCTTGAAGCTGCTGTTTTCTCTGATGTTGCTGTAGGAAAATGTTGTTTTGGTACATATGAGTTAGAGAACTCTATGCAAATTTCTGATAGCAAGGGAGAGTCTGATTTGGGGGGTTCCCACAGATTGTGTGGGGACAGGGAAGGACTGCAATAGTGCTCGTCACTGGCAAATGGTAAAACACCTTTTTTGTTGGGTCATTGTTTCTGATAGTTTCATCCACCTGCCTTTTCGGTTCTGTCTGGATACACTATTGCAGAACTTTACTCATTTACTGCATTCAACTTTTCAGCATCTTTCTCAATTTCCTTATTAATGCTACTTTTCCCTTTGGCAAGCTTTTCAACTTCAGAGAGTATATTTCTTCCCCTGCACTTAGAATTAATTTTGTATGCCTTGACAGCCAAATTATTTGAAGTAGGAGTAAAATACCACATATTGCCCTTAGTGAAGTTGAATATTTGGTCTGAGCTGGTCCTACCAGCATACGAATAGTCCATGAGCCAGTAGAGAACCTTCTGGTAGGAGGAAATTGCAGTGTGTGTGTGCAAAGAAAAAGCTGATGTGGAGTTCAATAAACGCGGACAAGTTGCAAATAATTCAACTTTCAGGCAAAAGCGATAAACATCGTTGTTTGTACCAGCATGTAAGTTGACCTTTAATTAGCTTAGAGTTATGCTTTTTGCATGTTCAGGGGAAAGATGGTAAAGACTATGTCCGTTGAAACTAAAGCGTCTGAGATTTCTGGAGAGATTATTACTGAGAGCAATACAATTCCTATAAAAACTTGAATTCTATATAATATATAATTTATTTTTTTAATATATGTTATATCCATATATAAATTAAATATTGTTGTATAAGAAGAGGGTGTCTCTCATAGAAAAGAATGTACTCAACTCCATATGAGAAGGGACACAGCATTGCCTGATTCAACCAATTATAAGTGGATTTGTGGCAGTGAGTGAAGAGCTGAATTTAATAACTTAAAACACGGGGCATATAGGCAATGTCTGCACAGTGGCCATTTGCATTTGGGAAATGGGAACAGATATCCAAGGAATTTCCTGAGGTAAGTTAGTAGTGTTTTTGAGTGTGGAAAAAGATACAGGTGCTGGGGAAAGGTAACATGGCCAAATCTGCATGCATAGAGCTCGAACATTGTTGGCACTTTTCAGAGTTGCTCATCAATATCTTCTGAGTAAACAATTTCATTTCACAAGTGTGGAATAGTTTTAAATGACAAAATAAGAACTATTACAGCCATGATAAGGAGGGTAATAGTAAAGAGTATAATTAACAAGGAGACAAAACAGTAGAAGTAGGACAGCAAAGCCTCACACAGGAAGTTTCATTTCCAGATAAAGAACGGTCTACAACTGAGCCTGCACAAGGGTGAGTGTAGTATATTTAAAAGTGAGATGTGGAGAAGATGAGATATTTAATTGGTCAAAGAAAGCGAATAGTAGTATAACATACAGTGGTCAGCAATAATGGTCATTCCTGTTCAGTAGTTGAAAAAGGTATTTGACAAATTTCCTAATCATAGAATAAAACAGCAGAGAGAAATTGTTTTAGTTTTCTTTTAATCAAAGCCAGGAAAAAAAAGAGAATCTTGAACTGAATGTTTTCTTGTATTTATGCTCTGCCTGTGGAAACTGACAGGTCTCTAAGTAGATTTGTGAAATATGTATTTCATACAGTGAAACTGTTGCAGGTTTGCATGTCTCTGGAATTTATCTGATTTGCGTTTACATGGAGGAAAACTTGCCACATAAAGTTCAAATCACTAGATCAGCTATTAGAATATCTAAATGAGCTACTTATTTTAGTAATGTCTGTAAGAGGACAGAAAACCATAGAAGTCCTGCACCTTTCAATAAATCATTTAACATAGGGTGGGTAATGAATGGTGCCTGCCAGTTCTCATGAAAGATGTAGCTACTAATCAGTCCAGGCTGAAAGGGAGGTGTGTGTGGGTTTGGTATTTTTTTTCCTCTTTTTCATCTGTAAGTCTAGAAATATGATTCCAGCACGGAGATGGTTGGGTTGCACCTAGAAGTTTTTGTATCTGTCAGAAGATATCACTAAATTAGAATGTCTTTGGAATTAGCCTGGCATTTGGGATGTTTTAGAGGAAACTGAACCAGGCACTGGGGGAACTCTTAGATGTTGAAATTGTTGCTGGTAATGTTCTTGTTTCAAGGAAAGGAAAAGTCAGGGAATAGGCAGTAGAATACTGTGATGTTGGATTATAGCAATTCTTTGGGGCATGCCAGGCAGTGCTTGTGTCTAAATCAAATGATAAAAGGGAAGGTAGCACCTGTGGGAAACCAAAGGAAGATCAAAGGAAATCGCAAGGGCGTCAGTGGTCCTAAAACTTTGTGGAAACAGAGCAATGTTAGCTACGCTGTGATACTTCTGGAAATTCCCCAAAACAGCCACTGGTGTAAATACTGTTTGCTAGCAGAGTCTTTAGAGACACAGGAAGCTACTGCACAGTAAAATTGGTAGCAGAGCTACCTAAGAGATCAATGGTCGAGGTTAAAATGGTAGATCTCTAGCTGACAGTGTGACTACTCACGTTACTTGAGAGGCAGATAATAGTACAGCGTAGGGACTGGCAGTGGCTTAGAGGTACTGGATCCTTTATTGCCTCTTGCAGTTCATAGCACTATCACACAACTGGCAACACATGGAAGCAATTAGTTCACATATTTTATGCCTATGTCTCAACCTCTTATTTCTGCTTTTCCTGATTCCCTGACAAAATTTCCTTCTCCAGGTAGCCCCAGGCTCATGAACACTTTCAGTTCCCCCTTGTATTTTCTTATCTCCTCCATGTCTTCTAAGCACTTCACATCCAGTCATCTTTTCCAAATTTGTGGGCAAACAATATGTATTCCTAGCCTAATTTTCCCAAAACTTCTTTAGCCATATTCCCCAAAAAATTCCACCTGTGGCAGACATTGAACAATAAGAAATGTCCTTGCACTCAAAGTTTGGCAAAGTTCTAAGCTGATAATGGGGTCTTCCTGATAGGTAATGATGGCAGCCTTAACATGCTGTGCTATCAGTTCTCCCTGTAGTTACATCTTTTCACATATATATTGACTGAAAAAAATGTCAAAAGCTTGAAGGATCAAATTATGCCAACCACTCACACCTCAGAGTAATAGCAGGCATTTGAAAGAAAGGGATTTATGAAGATAGATGGAAATTAAACATATGCTTCTATCTGACACTTGCCTAATGTTCTTAGATATGGCAGTCAAAAAGGATGCAGATACAACACATGAACATGCATAGAATTGCCTTTTTGACCTTGAGAATATTTGATTGCAGAATGATTCAGCAAGTACTTGAATATGCCCTATTTTTTAGCCTTTTTTGAACGCCTGTCTTTAACTGAAGGAACTAAATTTTCTTAAACTTTCTTTGAAGAAGAGGGTTTTTTTTCTGAATAGCATTTTTTCTCATGGGTAAGGTATTTCAGTTTCATATCCATTGGACTTGTAATATATGTATATGTTTATTACATTTGGCTCTTTATTTCAAAACAATCCGACTCAAAGTTCCTACTTTGAGTAGAAAGTTTGTATCCAGAATAACTCTCCAATTTCAGGCAGTTTTGCTCTTAACTCCAACAAGATAATTTTATACCTGAATTAGTTTTTTTGTGTGCCCTCTATTTCTCCTGATGTCATACACCATTTCAATGCAGGTAAGCAGCCACGTTTGTCTCCTTACTATTGTAATTCATGTGAAATTATTGCACCTGGAAACACACGATTCTAGAATTGCCACACTTTTTTACTTCTGAGTTCATATCTATAGTAGTCCAGGGGTCTAGACTCTCTTCAAAGTCAGGAAATGTGTCCTGACAATGTTAACACTAAAATGCATGATTCTTGCCATATCTGGAAACATGAATGGAAAAATGCAGAAAAGGACCAGGGCTGCTTCAAAACAAACAAGCAAGGGAGCAAGCAAAGAAGGTGTCGTGGGAGGACTGTCAGAATATAGGCCGCTTTGGTGATAAGTGTTTGATCAAGTTCAGTTCTAAAACCAGACTCATATGATGAAAGTGTGCCCCCTGAAACATTGGGTCTCAGATGCATTGAGTTCATTGTGTCCTCAAGGAAGACTTAGGTCAAGCATCTTCCCATTTCCTGGTGCTAGATATGCCACTGTAAGGAGCTCAGACGTGCAAGTTATGCATAGTTTCTGGCACTACTGTATGGCATTCCTATAAAGATAGTAGGATGAACGGGCATCTGTAGTATCTGGACATAGAGGAGAGCAAGCTAAGAATTTGTTCCCTGTTATTTTGTTCCCTGCACTTGCATTAAAAACTGAAGATTTCCAGGGATGACTGAAACAATAGCGTGGGCTTGTTTGTGTGTCGAGATTTTGTTAGTGGGGATACTAGAGGGGTGACTTCTATGAGAAGCTGCTAGAATCTTCCTCTATGTCCATCAGAGCCAATTCCAGCTGGCTCCAAGAGGGACCTGCTGCTATCCAAGACCAAGTCAATAAAAGACAGTAGTAATGCCTCTGGAATAACAGATTTAACAAGGGGGAAAAAACCTGCTGCGCAATGGCAACAGTAGCCAAAGAGATGTGAGAATACGTGATAAAAACAACTCTGCAGACACCAAGGTCAGTGAATAAGGAGGAGGAGATGCTCCAGGCATCAAAGAAGCCCTTGCTGAAGACCACGGTGAGACAGGCTGTCCCTCTGCAGCCCACAGAGGTCCTCAGGGAAGAAGATAATCGCCTGTAGCCCATGGAGGACCCCACACCAGAGCAGGGTCTGGAGTTGGCTGTGACCTCATGGGAAGCCCTCACTAGAGCAGGCTCCTGGCAGGACCTGTGGACCCATGGAGAGAGAAGCCCACGCTGGAGCAGGTTTGCTGGCAGGACTTGTGACCCTCGCTGAAGCAGTAAGCAAAGAACTGCAGGTTGTGGAAAGGACTCATGTTGGAGAAGGTAATGGAGGACTCTCCATGTCTCTCATGAGAGGGACCCTGTGCTGGAGCAGGGGAAGATTGTGAGAGGTCATCTCCTGTGGAGCAAGGAGCGACATAGAGAGCATGTGATGAACTGACCACAGCCCCCATTCCCCATCCTCCTGTGGTAAAGAAAATCTGGGGTGAAATTGAGCCGTTAAAGAGGGGAAGGCTAGGGGGAAGGTGTTTTAAGACTTGGTTTATTTCTCTTTACTCTACTCTGGTCAGATTGGTAATAAATTAGGTAATTTCCCCCAGATGAGTCTGTTTTGACCATGACAGCAATTGGTGAGTGATCTCTCACTGTCCTTATCTTGACCCACAATCCTTTTAACCTACTTTTTCTCCCACATCCAGCTGAGGAGGGGAGTAACAGAGTAGGTTTGGTGGGTATCTGGCATCCAGCCAGCATCATCCCGCTACAGCTGAGATAATTTACAAAGTTTGAAGTTGACAGGAACAGAACTGAAAATAGTCACAGTTAAACTCACTTGTACTGCTTCAGATGTACCACAGTAGGCAATAGATCACTGCCCTGTAGCTGCAAACAGGGCAGCAGCACTAGGCAGTGTTTATGCCATGTTTTCCTTTTCCCATTGCCTTATTACCTTTATCACTCCTTTGCAATTCAAGACTTTTGAAGGCATGCCTCAGGGCAATGGGCTCATTGTCTGTGGAGTTGTACATTATATTACGGACTCTATTACCTGCTGCTCTTCCAATCCAGAGTATGTCAGTTATTGTACCAGGGCTCTGTATGAAAATGCTTTGTGATCACCCAGGTGCTCATAAGATGAGATAGGAAGGTCATCTGATACCAAAAGGGAGGATAAATACATGGACTATTTATTGATGCTGGTGTGAAGACTTGAACTGAAAAAATAGTTTTGTGTAGAGTGTCTTTGGAGAGTTCATAATAGAATGGCCATTAAGGAGAAAAGTCTTAAATAGCTGCTGAGCATCTGAGGTACCTCTAAGAAGTGAAAAAGGGTAAAGAAGATGTGGTTTTAATCTCTAAAGTAAATTCCAGGAGAAGGTCAAGAAAGTTCACTAGCTGAGGGAAGTACCTTGAGAAGGAAGGGTTGTGCAGGAAGAACATTTAGGCAAACACGGAAATAACTCTTCAGAAGACTGTAATGATGATGAACATTCCTAGAAAACTAAGCACTATGGGCTGTGATGAGGACAGAAGGCCAAATAGAGACCACTGAACTATCACATTTGTCCTGCAGCACTTTACCACCTAGGAAAGGGAGACTTGACCTGCGTGATTTACAACCTATTTACACTAACATATGAACAGTTAGAAATTCAAGCATGTTTGACTATAGCTCTATTGTAATTTTGTGTTTTGTTGTTTATATTCAATTAATAACTATTTTTGTTGTTAAAAACATGGTAAAGGTATCTCTCTGAAATGCAGCTTCCTCCTAATGACATCAATTCCTACTAACTTGTTTATGTAAAGACAGAGCATTAATTTTTTTACTTACTGTAAGGAATACTTTTTCCTGCCTTCTACTCTTTAGATTCCAGCTGGGAGCAGCTCTGACCCAGATTCATCTGCCATCTGGACTACTTCTTAGAAGCACACTCTTTCATTGTTTGTGATGTCAATAAAATCTCTTTATCTTTGCTCCCCCAGTCCATTAAAGGGGATCTCAGACATAACTGCGCAGTTTACAGCAAAACACAGCAGACATGTATGACACAAACAGCTGTTGCTTACATGCATCCAGCCTTGTCGCCTCCAGTTTTTGTATAGCCTTACAAGTAACTAGTTCTCTTTCATAGGAGTAAGTGGAGCTGAGTTTCCAAAGAGCCTGGCCCAAATGACCAAATGACTGCTCTCTTCCTTCATGTTAATACATGCTATTTAGCCAGGCTATGAATGCCTTAAGGAAGACCAAGACCTCGTTTCTGTTGTTGGTCTTAGAAGTTCCATGAAGCAGGCTAATGAAAGCTGTTAGTGTTCAAGCAAATCTGGAAATCTCAAGTGGCTATATGGAACTTGGTGTATCAGAACAAAACTAGTTAACTGCGTATCAACAGGAACTGAAATAGTGAATTTTCAGATGACATTCAGACTACATTAAGCACAAGGTTAAGAAACAGGTCTCATGTTGATGGAGTATTTCAAATAAAGGCATTTTCTCCAGGAAGGTTTGTTTTTAAGTTGTGTGGCCACGGATGATCGAAGATCTAGAATGTTAATTTGGCCAACAAACCCTTTCTAATTTATCAAGCTTCAAACTGTTGATGACTGACGAGGTTGGTTTACGAAAATTTGGAAAATACACTTTTTGATTCTTACCTCCTGCACAGTTCCTTGTTGTTCTCATATCCATTTCCTAGCTCATGAAACACAATGTAACTGCATAACAGTGAGGAACAGAAACTAATTTACTCCTTAATCATGGTCAGTATTGAGATGTACATTGAAAAGCTGATGTATATAGTAGTCTGCTGGTTTTGAAGAAGTCTGTGTTGTAAGAAAAAACAAAGTTTTTTACAGATATCTGCTACATAACCCATGTCACTGAATGTCTTAGCATAAATTACTTATCTTCTAGTGCTTTTGGGTATTTTGCAATGCCCCTGAGACATACGAATTTATGTGACTTTTTAAGTAAATTATCCTTCTAAATTTTAAATGAGTGTGTGGTAATTTTCTGTCTGCTTTTTAGAAAACATAGTGTATAGGTTTACTGCCGTGAGTTGTCAGAAAGCTAACACCTTTGAGTAAAACCTGGATAAAATTTTGAATTCAAGAGCAAATGTTTTCCTTACAGGGTCCATAATTCAAGAATTACTTGCTTTTAAATTTTTTTTTCTTTTTCCCCAGTCCGTCAAAATAATAAAAAAAAAACTTGAAAAAATAAAAGGCAGTACATTAAATAAAAAAAAAAAACAACCCTACACTAATAATGAAAATGGACCACACTATTTTACACAGTCCAACCTATTTTAGAGAACTAAGAACAATTTGGACTAAATTCAATCAGGATTTGATGTCTGTCAAGGAATGTGCCAATTGTTACCAGTAAATATTAAAAATTACACCTATGAGCTAGAGTGAGATCATTGAAGAGAAACCAAAGAATTACAGGTTCAGTTTGCTCTCAATTAAAAAGTGATTGGAGACATAAAGTAAATCTCCTGTCATTAGCAATTGCCAAGGCTTTTCAGGATCATGAGGCAGAAATTACTATTGTATGTTTTTCTGTTGTAAATTACATGATTCATATGTTCATGACACAGTCTAACTGAGATGAAAACAAAGTTAATGTCTGAGACCATCTGAAAAGAAATCATGTTGTGACTTGTGCCAGATGGGGGCTTGAAGTAATTACAATATCAGTGCTTCCTAAGTAGGGTAACAATATGGATTTAATCCTGGTCAGTCTGGAGAAATCTGTTTTGATGAACTTTCAACTCTATTTAGTTCAGACATATGTTGCAAGATAACCTAATAGGAAGTTAGTGTAATTGTTTGCATTTATCCAAGCTATTGAATACCCTACTACCATAATTATACCAATGATGGTTTGTACAAGTACTGAGACAAATGTCCTAAGGCCTATTATTTTTATACTTAACATCAAATCTAAAGAAATAATCTGTGTCACTTTGGTGTTGTGGTTTGTTATGAGCAAAACAGTCTTGACTTGGGAATATTTGTTGAATTTAATTTTTTACCAGTCAGAAGAAACTTCTGACTATGAATTTGGGGGAAGCAAATAAGGGGCATAAACAGTTTAAAAAGTCAGCTGCTTTCTTTCCCCCTTCTGTAGGCTCAGCTTTACTGAAACACCTATTTTAACCCCTCCCTAGTCTTGGCTTCCCTTCTTTTCACTTCAGATTAGATTTAGTGTTCCTCACCTCCTTTGGGGAGGAGAAGAGAATTGTGAGAGGTGGTGTCATGTGCCATAATGGTATATTATTGCTCCTCTTCATTTTACTGTTTTTCCTGCTATTCTCTTTCTTAATGTCCTGCTCTACAGTGGCATCCAACAGGCCAAAGTTCCCTTGTGGGTGCCCCTGCCCTGGCACAGGTTCCCCACAGATGCAGTTCCTCGGGGATGTTACTGCCTCAGCATGGATCACCCATGGTTGCAGTCCCTCAGAGTGCCTGCATTTAACATGGAACACCTCCTCCCACAGTGTGTTCCCAGGCACATTTCCAGTACTGCTTGTCCCACCTCTTGTGGCTGGCACAGGCACTCAAACCTCTTTTAAACCTGCCTGAGGGTTTTAGGGGTGATGGGCTGTTCGTGGTTGTTTCAGAGGCATCTGGAACCGGTGGTGACCATCTCAGGACCTCTTACACAGGACTCCACTGCAACCCTCTGCTGCCGAATCCCTGCCACTGATGCCCAATGTGGAGTTGTGCTGCAGATTTTTCCAATCTTATTTTAAAGTTTTACTCTGCAAAAGACAGTGCACAGACAGACTTGCAGATGCAGCACTGCATTTTGTAAGGGTTTGGAGAAAGTGGTTAACTTCAAGGAAGGGCTGTTTGATGAATAGCAGATAAAGAAACAGGACTTGCTAAGGAATTGTTTCTTAAATCTTAGTTGTGTGTCTTAGTCCTGGTGTTTCATTGACGTTACAGTTGTCTTTCACCTTAAATAATAAGACGACTGTATTTCCTCATGGACTCCTTTAAGATTACTTCTGAAAAGTAAGCAGAATGCTCACTTATCCTAAGCCTCAGCATACTTCATGCCCTTATTCTTCCTTTGCTACATTTTAATGTAATATTTGCCATATTGCTGAAACAGTCATTTAGCTCACGAGATTGAAAGAATTTTTCAGTGAGCTGAGGCAACAGAAAGCCTGGGCGCCGGCTCAGGTGCTCTCTTGCGTGTGTTATCATGCCCCTGGTAGCTGACAACCATCTTCCAGTCTCTGTAACCTGGGATTTCCACAAGGGTATGTGTCCAGTTTGCTGACTCAGGATACGCAGCTCATTTTTTTTTTTCCCACTTCAGTCTCTACAGAAGTGTGTCACAGCTGTGTCATCTAAAGAGCTCAAGACTCAACCAGCTGATGACAGGCTTTTTAATGTGTCTATGCGAGGTCAGTAGTGTTGGTTCAAGTTGCTGTCTGACAGCTCAGAAATGGAATGCCCCTTGATTAACACTTCGTGCATTTTTGAAATGCTTTTTGAGTTTGTTTTCTAGTTGGTCATCTTCTAAAACTTATCTTCACCTAAAAGGGGAAACTTGGATTTGCTGGAATTTGAATGTCTGTTTGGATCCCACGTACCAAGTTGAATTCTAGACTGCAGATCTTCTGACCGACATATCCTATTCATTTGAACAGAGCAGTCCATTATAGAAATTGTACAAGGCCTATTTTATTCAAAATGATCTGTCACTCTGGCTTTACATAAGCTGAAGAAAATATCTTTTGCAAAACTGACTGAAAGTCAGTAGACCAATTTGTGTAAAAAGAGTTTGCTATTTCAGTTAAAAATTATATTGAGTATGGAGGAGAAAAGGAGAAACCTTTTTGTGCTGAAAGTTAAGATTAGGACAAAAATAATTCTAGCACAATGGTCTCACCTTGGAAAATGGGGTTTCACTAAAATCAGTCTTCAGCTGAGTCTATCAGAACTGTCAGTCAAAAGAAGAGGCTGTTAGGCATGCAATTCTATGGAAAGATTGTAGGTGCACAACCTGTCTCTTTATATCTTCCGTGCAATAAATACCACAATGTTTTTTGATTGGAGAAATGTGAGAACAGTTTATTTAGTAAAAAACATGAACAATGAAATTCTGAATTAAGATTCTTGTGGAGGGGAGTGTGCAACCTTATTTTGAATTCTGTGAGGACTTGAGATGTTATATTTTTTTCTGCCTTGTAACTCATTTGTAGTGTTGTTGAGTTTTGTTTTGGATGTGATATATATGTGTGATGTTGAATATTGGATAGTATTTAAGTGTTTTGGAGGATCTGTGACTTGGCAGGATATTTGTTCTGATGAATTTAGGAGGTTAGCTGCATGTGTTATTCCAATAGTTTCTCAGGACTGAAATAGTCCAGGAGTCCATGGGCCCTAATGGGAACTGGTGGAC
The DNA here is from genome assembly GCA_013396775.1 of Cephalopterus ornatus. NCBI lineage: Eukaryota > Metazoa > Chordata > Aves > Passeriformes > Cotingidae > Cephalopterus > Cephalopterus ornatus. The sequence continues at coordinate 302,980 of VZRE01012463.1, read as the reverse complement.
ATGGACATCATTTCTAGCCACTCTCAATCGTCTTAGAATGGTCATGGCAGTCAGAAAAGGTGCTGGAGGACTGGAAGAAAGCAAATGTTACTCCAGTCTTCAAAAAATGCAAGAGGGAGGACCCAGAGAATTACAGGCCAGTCAGCCTCCCTTCCATCCTTGGAAAGCGGATGGAATGGCTCATCCTGGAAGTGATTCCTAAGCATGTGGAAGATGGTGATTATGAGTTGTCAGCATGGGTTCCCCAGAGGGAAATCCTGTTTAACCAATCTGATTGCCTGCTACAATGGGACAAGTCTCTGGCTACATGACGGGAGAGCAGTGGATGTTTTCTACCTGGACTTCAGAAAGGCTTTTGGCACTTGTTTCCCATGATATGCTTAAAGGCAAACTCAGGAAGTGCACACTGGATGAGTGGACAGTGAGGTGGATTGAGAACTGGTTGAATGGCAGATCTCAGAGGGTCATAATCAGGATTTAGTTGGAGGCCTGTCACTAGTGGTGTTCCTCCAGGTTCATTACTGGGTCTAATATTGTCACCAATGACTTGGATGAAGGGGTGGAGTGCCTCCTCAGGAAGTTTGCTGATGACACAAAGCTGGGAGTGGCCAATACCCCAGAGTGTTGTGCAGTCCTTTGGAAGGGTGTCGCCAGGCTGCAGAGATGGACAGAGCAAAATCTTTTGAAATTCAACAAAGGCAAATGCAGGGTCCTGTACCTGGAGAAGAATAATTCCATGCACCAGTACAGGCTGGGGTCTAACCTGCTGGAAAGCAGCACTGCAGAGAAAGTCCTGGGGGACAACAAGCTGTCCATGAGCCAGCAGTGTGCCCTTGTGGCCAAAAATACCAATGGTATCCTGGGATGCATAAGGAAGAGCATTTCCGGCAGATCGAGGGAGGTGATCCTGCCCCTCTATTCAGCCCTGGTGAGGTCACATGTGGAGTGCTATGTCCAGTTCTGGGCTCCTCAGTACAAGAGAGACATGGAGCTCCTGGAGAGGGTCCAGTGGAGGGCTATAATGTTTAGGGGACTGAAACATCTCTCTTACAAGGAAAGACTGAGGCAGCTGGGCTTGTTTAAACTGGAGAAGACTGAGAGGGAACTTTATCAATGTGTGTAAGTATCTGAAGGCAGAGTGTCAAGAGGATGGAGCCAGGCTCTCCTTGGTGCTGCTGAGCAATAGGCGAAGAAGGAACAGGCAGAAACTGGAACACAGAAAATATTACTTCAACATAAGGAAGAACTTCTTTGCTGTGAGAGTGATGGAGCACTGGAACAGATTGCCTAGAGAGGTTGTGGAGTTTCCCTCACTGGAGATACTCAAGAACTGACGGGACACAATCCTGTGCAATGTGCTCTAGGATGACCCTGGTTGAGGATGGAGATTAGACTAGATGACCCACTGTGGTCCCTTCCAACCTGACCCATTCTGTGGTTCTGTGATCTTTGCGAGAATAATTACAAATAATTGCCAAAACACTCATATATATTATTGAAATATTATATATCCTAAGATTTGTATGCCTAGCCATGATATATCCTAAGATGATATTTTAAAAAGATAAATATCTCTCATATTTGTGATGTTTTCTACATTAATTGAATCAAAGGACATTATGGCACTAATTGAAAAGGTCAGAAATCTAAATGATAATATTAATGTAAAATAACTCTTTTTGATCTTTTACTACTGTTTCTAAATTACTGGCTGTGGTGATAATACCTTTTTGAACTAAGTGTTAATGAAATTGTGATTCCTATGTAGAGGGAGAAAAAATACAAACTCAGAATATTTTTGTTGTCTGTGATGAATACTTGACATCTAGTGTTCTTGATATATATGAATAGATGGCAATTGCCACTTAGCCATTTGATTTTATGTGACATGCATCTGGCTGTATGTAGCATCATTTCCACAGAATACAGTGACACCTTTTGGATTTAGCTTTGAGGGCTTTGGTATCAGTAGCATTTTCTGATTTATTTTAGTACACATATTAAAGCCATTAGAAAGCTAAGGCTCTCAAATTTATCTCTATGTGATCTGAGGAGGCATAACACCTCACCAATCTAAGGATGGCCCTCAGCAAACAAAGGCTTTTTCTTCAAAAGAGGAGCGTGACGAGTATATGTACTCCGGTTGCAAGAAAGAAGCAACTTGATATGAGCAGTTGGTTTCTGTTTGTTGTTTATTTTTTTTCTTTCCCCAGATATGAGGATCTAGATGATATTTAAGATCCCTTCCAATCCAAACTTTTTTATGATTCTATGATATTGCTATATGCTGTATTTCACACAAAATATATAGTCTACTTGGTCTTCAACTAAGACAGATCATTTTTTCAAAAAAGTTTCCCATCTGTTCCCTAACATCTGCAAAAACTGTTAGTTTCCTAACTGGTCTTCCTGCTCCCTAACATCTGCATCCTAAGATGAAAACTTTCTCTGGACTAACAACCATAAGATTTCTTTCCATCTCCAGTCTTGCATGACAAGTCTCTACATGCAAATGTTGACAGATATTATGCTTTATCCAGTCATTGAGTGCTATTGGAGTAGACAGAATCTATATATACGAGAATAAACTTACACATGCAATGAGTAATGGACAAAATAACTGAGAAGAAGAATATTTTCCTCAAGAAAAAACCCCAAACCTCTCTGGTTTCATAGTCTTGGCTTTTTAGAGATACTGCAAAAAACTCTAAAAATGAACATCAGTGCTAAAAGTAAAATGTCATTAGAGACTAAGTGCAATGGAGACATTGGTGTTATGGCAGAATATTGTTTTCCCTGAATAACACCTCCTAACTCTGAGCTGTTTTCTAGGTGCTAAGTACTTATTCCTCATACTTGGAAAACTTGTTATGTGTTATTGCTTCTAGCCCTGCCAAAAGTTTTTTCTGCTCTATATATGTCTAGCTCCCCTTTTCTAAAATTTGTCTAATTTTTCTGGAACAAAGCTGGAGTGTTTTCAATTTTGTGCTTAGCTTGATGTTTGCCCTAGTTTTTCAAGTCCGATAAAGTCTTTGAGTGTCAAAAAGCTTTTGTTTCCTCCTTGATCTGCTGATGTGAGAAAGAAGACACTATCTCTGTAAATGCTACTTCAGCTGTTCTTAACACACTCTTATTTCTTGTCCTTGTCTCGCCTGGTCAGTAGTTGGAGGTTGTAAAGTCTTTTGAAGGTTGTAAAGACAGATGATTTAGGGAGTGATTAATTTCATCCACTCTTGATGCAGTTAAAACTTCTGCATGTGGGTCAAAGTAGTCCACTAGTCTCCTTCTATGGTAGAGGAAAACAGGCACAAGCAAAAGATAATGATGTTCTTTTATTACTTATTCTGTTGTAGGGAAACAGGAACAGCATGTGGGAAGAAAAACAAAACTTTAACCACGTCAAAATCCATCTACTTTCTGTTCCACTTTTTCCCTTCAATAATGATTGATTCTGCATCAGGGTTTATGCTCAGATCTCCAGAATACAGTCAGCACCTGATGTCTTGCCAAAAATGTGGGGAAGACCCGCTGATTTCTAAGATATAGTTCAGATGAGTAAATTTAAGTATAGAAAAGAGGGGACTACAGAACTAATTACTTTTAGGGATTTAGGATAAGGATGCTGGTATTTGGTAATTTGTATGCAGAATAAAATGTCATTAAAATAGTAATTTTAGTGTCTGAATTAGTTGCACTTTGTATCTGACTTTAATACTCTATTACAGAGGATTTCACATAACAATATTGTTTGCTTTATGTAGCTGCTGACATACAATTTTGAATGAAAAATGCTGCACTTAACCTTCTATTATTAGTCTTTTCAGACTTTGGTCTTCTTTCCAAAACTGAATTGCATTTGAATTTACGTAGTGGAGTGTTTACTAACCTCTTCTTGGTCTGACATTTAAATGTGATAATTCTTGTTTTTTTCTCTCTTAAAAACCAAAACAGAAACAAAAAATCCAAACTTTTGACACTAATATTAAAATGCAGTTCAGAGAGCTTTTACAGAATTTCTAATATATTTTGTAATTATTGTGGCAGACATTTTTTTCTAATGTAGTCGTCCAGGGTATGTCCAGTTTCTAAACTCAATTAAATGAGTTACAGCTCTGTTTTCACAGGTTTCAAAGAGAGACCTGTTCACTCTTCTCTGCATATGATATTTTTTCCTGGAGTCTCAAGAAGACACTTGAGGAGATTAAAACTTGGATAAATTAATTTTAAAAGGGAAAGACTATACTAAAATAAATGTGTTGAAATTTACTACAATTGGGTATTGAAATTTCTATACTGTGTATTAACATCTGTTTGCAAATGCTGTGCATTCAAGCTGTGTGTTCTGGAAAAAATGTGCCCATTTTCCTGGTTATTGTTGGAATGCACTTTATTATAATAACAAAACCAAAAGTAAAGGTGTGGTAGGTAAGTGCCACCACTGAAGGAGAGAAAGACAGGCAAGCACTTAATCAAACTAAAGATGGCGTACTTTTGGAAATGCTGCAAAGATTTGAGATATTTTAGTTATAAATTATTCAATTTCTAGGCTTCCTTTCCAACTAATGCAAGTTCACTCATAGAGTAGTAGTAAGAGGTCATAGCAATTAGAATTATTTTTAGCGCATAAGTGCCATAAAACTATTATATCTTTTCTAAGCATTCTATCTGAGCTACATATAATTCTGAAATTGTTTTGTATGCTTCTAAGTTCATGAAGTTTTCAAGTATAGAAATTAAATGTTTTGACGTCCAAACCCACATCCTATCTCTGTATGCCCTGTGCAATTTGTACATAGTATGGACCTGATTAATGGCAAAATTTGATCTGCAAATTTAGTTAGAAAGAGAAATCTGTACAATTTAGAGAGAAAGCTGCAAATTTTCTTCTATCCTTGGTAAGAGGTAGAAAAGATTTAACTGATAAATTTGTGTATATGCTTAGCTGGTCAACTTTAAGAAACTTTAGAGATTTTATTCTGCCAGAGATATTGTATTTGGAAATTGACAGAATACAAGATCAACTATTCTATCTCTTGTGACTCTACAATTCAATATAGTTTTATTTACATTGCCTGTGTTCAGCATATTTTTTTCTCTGATTTGCAGTACTGTATTATTTTGGTTTTATGTATTTCTTTTGAAAAATTCTTGGATTTCGGTTTCATATCCGATTTAAGATAGGAGAATCTTGTCACAAAAATGCTTGTTTTATCCACTTTTCTTATTTGCCAGTGTAACAGGTGTTACAGTTCAAATTACTCATATTTTATATAAATACTTGGGAGAGAGGGTTTCAAATCTTATGGTCTCATATTTACTCTTTCATTGAAACAAAAAGTGAATGATATAGGTAGCCTATTACTAGTGTTAACATTTGGAGTAAATGATCTAGAAAATGATTATGCTAGAGATACAGTGTCCATAGGCAGTACAGCATGTGATTCTTTAGAATTGTCCATCTGTTTTTGTTTGTTATTTGTTCACCTCCCCCAGGAAGGTCAAGCAAGATGAACTATCTTTGCGTCAGGAAACGCACTGGAAAGAGCAGTGACAGTGTCTCTGTTCAGCATAATTGGGTTTAAATCTGTTAGAATTCCACACCCTGCATAAAAGCATTTCATGGTAACTGGGCAGTTGGTCATGGATGTTTTGGAATTTTTAGCTCTGCAATGCTGAAGGATGCACTCAAAGATCCATAGCTAAAATTTTGCATGTGCATTTCTTGGCAACTGTTTAGCAAAGTGAAGATAGCCTAGTCCATTGGGACAGCGTGAAGGCCGATGAAACTTTGCATTAAAGACCAAGCATTTTTGGGGCTGCACAGGTTTTTGCTTTCATTACCCATTTGTGAGCATGCGTTTTGTTCATTGCATATATGCCAGATTTCTGCTGTAGTTAATTGTAGACCAAGTGTTTACACACACAGAGAGTGTTGTCTCTCTTTGGCACATTGCCCACTGCGAGCGTGTGACATGAACTTCTCTCCTTGGCAAAGCACTGCTCTGATATCACCTCATCCCATCATATTTCAAATGGAGAAAGATGTTTTTTCATTTATCAGAAATTGTTATTTATTATTATCATCATTATTATATTTATTTATTTTCTCTTGGAACAGTGAACATTTTCTCCAGTTTTATTTTTATATACAAAGAGTTCAGAATCTGTTCTTTATCTTCTGTGGTTTGTTCTCATTCTGTCTCTCTCATCTCAGACCGGCTTTATTGGCAACCTGCTGCAGGATAGTGAGGCTGCACTGTGGCTTTCCAGCTGGTGCTAGCTGAAATCATTAGGAAGTTGCAGCTCACTGAGGCTGTCACATAGTTATTCATGCTGCTGTGGCCTGTAGGCTTTCTCTTCTGGATGAGATCCCCGTGTATGCTGCTACCAGTGGGTACACGGACGTCCCCTGCTACTTGGTGTCTGTTAGTGTGTGAGAGCTTACTCCACCAGAAAGTTTTGGTAATACTGTTGCTTGTCAGATTGCATGAATCTGTCAATGCCATTTGGGCATGACAGTGCTTGGGAAAGAAGGAAATAATAGTGTATTTCCTTCTTTACTTTTTAAAATTTATGACTAATGAACTTCATTTTATTTATTAACTTGAAAACATCTAAGCAAATTTCAGTAACGTGATGAAGCAGATAAACAATAAAACTGAACCATTTGCTTGGGTAATACAAGGTGGGATCTTTACTCTTCAATTCAAACTTGAAGCTCCGTGAACAAAGCTGCCCTTGCAATCATGCTCGAGTGACCTGGGAATCTGTAATTTACCCAAGAGCTGAAGATTTCAGTGATCTTCAGAAAAACATGATAAAAAATAGATTTGAAGTGAATATTAAATACTGCAGAACTTGTGATGCAGTCAGAATTTTCATAATGCATGGCAGTTCCAGTTCTCTGGAGTGGACACACTGATATCTATTGTAGCTTTATTGTAGTGGGAGTTTTTTTTGTTTGGTTGGTTGGTTGGTTGTTTTTTTTTTTATTTGGTTTGGGCTTTTTTGGGGGTGGGTGGGTTGTTTGGTTGGTTGGTTTGGTTTTTTTTTTAAAATTAATTGACTACAATAAAAAGAACTGGGGGTTCTTCATTATTTATTTTTAGGCAGATACTGTTGATTTTACTTCGTGCCCAATTTGATGTTTTCCTTTTCTCTTAGAATTGTTAAAACTCATTAATAAATAGTCATATTCAAAGCTGAAATAAGTTGAACAAGGGATAGCCAGAGCTTATTCTCCCAGTGAAGTCACTTCAGGCTTTTCTCTTACTTACTCTCTTTTCTTTCCACTGGGCTTCGGGATGAACTATTACTTCACTGGGTGACAGCCAGGGGATAATGTTCTGTCATGAGCATTGTAGTTTCAAGCTGAGTGACCCTTGAGACATAATCTGAAGTTTTTTCCAGTGCCAGAAAATAGTAGGTACATATATTTATAATTGTGCTGGTGATAAACAGGGATATATGGACAGAGAGAAGTACTACTATAACTTCTGTTGGGAGGCTTAAGAGATAGAGGCTTAGCCAGATTTTGAGAATGAGGAAATACTAATGAAATCTTAATTAGGTGTGGACTCCGCTGCTACTCCTGTAAACACACAAATAAAGCCGTATTTCTCTTCTGTAGTGTAGCTGTGATGATAACATATGGTCTCCAAGCTTTTAAGGGTTTTTTTCTGGAAACATTTATGCATCATTAATACTTAGCCCTTCTGGTAGGGAATAAAACTGCATCAAGGAACATTCCCTTTTCTCTCTGTCTCAGCACATAGGCATGTTGTTGGTTGGGGTGGGATGAAAAGCAAGCCAGAGCTATTTAGAACATCTGTTTCAAATTCTGGACAATCACTGTATTTTTCCTGGTATAAAGTGTCACTTTCAATCAGGGGGTTTTATGATATTCTAATGCACAGTAAATGTATGAGTTTTCAAATTACCCAGGCTTTTTGCAGTGGTCCTGATGCAAAAATATGATTCTTTAGTATTAAATAGGGTTTGCATTTGGAATCCTGATACACCTAAATGTGTGTATCTGTACCTAAAGGAAAAGATACTTTGCAGATGTATGCAAAAAAAGTGCTGGTATTTGAATGAGTGTAAATTTATACCTTGCACTATATGCTTTGTAAGAAATACTTTTTCTTGAAAATTCTTTGCTTCCACAGATAATTAAGGGTGAAAAAGCATTACTGTTTTATATATATATTTTCTTTTTGTCTAAACAAAGGCTTCTTTAATCTTTGGTTTCATGACTGCAGAAACCGTGGAAGAGTTTACATTTTTTCTCAGACCTTCCTTTGTATTTAAGAGCCTTATTTTCTAGGCTTATCTTCATTCTTGGGGAAGGGGTGTTTGTGGAGGGTAAGTGGGATCCCAGATGAGGCTGTTCAGGGAAATTGCTGCCTGTGCGGATGTACTTGGGGTCCTGGCAGTCATAGCAGTAAGAGCAGACCATAAGTGACATCAGTCTGCAACCTTTCATTCAGTGGACACTCCAATTAGATCTCTCTCTTCTATCCAGGTATTAATTTCCTTGTTAAACCAATTCAAAATAAAACAAATGGGAGTGTGTGTTTTTTTGTTGTTGTTGTTGTTGTTTGTTTTTGATAATTTGATATTTTAGTTCTGATATCTCAGTTCTCTTGGTGTAGCTGAAATTTGATGAAGGTGACCAATCTGGATATATGGCAAAATTTGGTTGTATAGCATACTGTTTGGCAGACTGGAAGTTCTGTTGCAACGGCTTAGTTATTTGGGGTCTTTTTCAGGCTTTTAGTTATATAAGCAAAATGAGAATAAAGCCAAGCATTAATGCTGTTACCTATTTTGATGTTGAATCCTATTTTATGTTTCCCATTCACTTTCAGATTTTGAGTTGTTGAAAGATTTTCTGTTGACCACACGTGAGTGCATCCTAAATACTAACAGGAATAAACTTGAAGCTTTTGGAAGAAAACAGTAGGGGTTTCTGATATATATGAAGTTTTGGAAATGTTCGGGAGTGTTAGAATAAAATTATTACCTCAGTACTTCTGCAGAAATAATGGACAGGTAAAAGCATTGACATTTACATTGTTATCTTTAGGTATGAGACTTTATAAGATACTGAAACAACTGAAGTAATTTTTATACTGTTGCAGGTTGTCCCACTTGCCCTGAGGACTGCAGTAGTTTTACTTCCATGCATGGGAGTTAGAAACTCAGCTGTATCTTTCTTGGTAGTAAATAAATAAATGAATAAAAAGGCAGCACAGCAGTGAGGACTGGGTAGCCAAGCAAAATCCAGTTCTCAAGGAGTGATGAGAGAGTGATTATGGGAATGTGGGAATGACACCTGCTTGTGTTTCTCTGAGTGAAGTGGATTTCAGAAGACAGGTTGTGCAAAGAGTTAATGATGGTTTTGATGGTTTAACCAGCTTTGGGGGTTTTTGGGGTTTGGTGGGTTTTTTTGTTTAGTTGGTTGGTTGTGGTTTTGTTTGTTTGTTTGTTTTGTTTTATGTTTTTTTTTTAATTTAATTTTTTTTTATCCCCCCCCCTTATGTCACCTGCATCTCTCTATTAAATATTTGAGATTATTTGAGGTTATGTGGCCCAGCAGAAATGTGCTCTGAGGCTTGTAGGGGTGTATCCTGTAAGTTCCAGCAGGTATCCAGACTGGCTGTAACTGCTCTAAGTTTAACAATTTTGCTTATTTAAGGAGTGAAATGAGTCAGTGGAAGGTGAATCTTCTCCCCACAGGAGTGTTGCTCTTTCATTGGCAAGGAAGGAGTGGGGGAAAAAAATTACATCCTACCTACAAAAGGTGGTGTTCAAATCTACCAGGCAGAAGCTCCAAAAAGTTCAAATTGCTTTCAGAAGGCATGCTGATTGTCTTCTAAAGTCCTATTCAAATGTTCTTACAGTAGCTTAAAATAACATAAACTAAGGCCCCTCAAAGGCTTTTAAATGTAAAGTAGTAATTGTTTGAACTCCAAAAAACAGGGGAGAGCACAGCAAAAGCCAGCTTTTTGTAGCACAGTTGGTTACCAAGGCTTTTCTCTTAGCCTTCTCTGGTCTTTCAGTCTGTTCAGAGAGTTAAGGTACTTGCACAGCTGTGAAATAATTTTGAAGTGTATTTATTTAAAATCTTCTCTAAGGAGTAGCCTTCAGAGGTGAGAAATTTGTTTTCTTGAGAGCCCCAATGGGATACCAGTCATCCAGTGTTCCTTGAGCATCCTTTATCTCAATATAGTGCAATCTGTGTAGTATACTGAATATAATTCAACAGCAAAAAAAGACCTCAGTTTTGAATGGAAACCACATCTGGGCTACTTTACATGGCAGGGGCAGCTGATTCAAGGATGCTGAAGTTCACAGTTTTTAACAGAACACTTGGGAGGCACTGCACCAAAGCCAGGCCAAGTACATTAAGTGTTTGGGGAAGTATCAGTAAGTGTCTAACCTGCTGTGGACCTTCCTAGGGAGTGCAACATGTTTTCAGCTCTGCCGCACTAAGTGTGGATGTCCTTGTGTTTTATGAGTGCGGATACCAAAATTCTATTTGATGGTTGTGTAATAGCACAAGATAGCACAGAAATCTTGCATTTGCTGCTTCCCATGAACTTTTTTAATGTGTTCAGTCAATTTGAGTTGCAGTATCTTGCCAGCTGTTCCAGTTTGCTTCAGTATTGTTATGTGCAGCACTCCAACTTTTAAGAGTGAAACTAATCCAGGCAAGTTTTGTAAGGCACAAATGAGAACGCTGTCACAGCTTTGTTAAATACTGTAAGAAAATCTGAAGAATTCCAGATTTGTGTCTCTGTGTAACAGTGCATTTTTTATGACAAATACATTAATTACATGTATGCATTCTTACTCTTCACTAGTGGATGATGAGACATTTATTCTGTCATAGTATTAAGAACTTCTGTATTTTGATACTGAAAATTGTGGATTATTTTCCTTGCGTCACTGCTCAGACTATGTATAGGTTGTTATAGAGTTTTATATCACATACGTAACATGTTAAGCTGATAGACACCATTTAGATGCCACTGTGTCCTTTTTCCCGCCCACTCTCTCCCTTTTTTATTTTTTGCTTCCAAAAGTTGGTTGCCCAGAAAATCACCACAATAATACATAGAAGCTTGTGGTTCTGATAATTTAAGTGATTTTGACTAAAATTGTTCATTTTCCTCATGTATAAAATTGCATATGAGACACAATTCCCAACCCTGTATATTGTATCACTTGCAAGGCAATAGATTTATGTTTAATTATTCATATTATTGTCACAGTTAAATACAAATAAGTTGATTTTGTTATGGTAGCAGGTGAACACATCCTAGTCAATCTGTTGTGGGTTTTTTGTTTGTTTTATTTTTTGGTTTTGTTTTGTTTGTTTTTTGTTTCGGTTTTTAATTGTTGTTGTTGTTTTTGGTTTGGTTTTTTCTTGGTTGTTGTTATTCAAGATGGAAAGAACTGCACCACTCAATTCAGTAGAGTCTACTCAAGATATATTTTATGAAGACTATCACAGCAATGCTTTGAGCCATTCAGAAACAAATGCATTAATGACAGCATGGGAAAATTTGAGTGATCACATTTTAGTGAGTGAGGGTTTTCCTAGCAGAAAGAGGAAAGAAAATATAGAGGAAAACTGGAAAAGAAAATGGTCTAATTGCACAGTTTTTAATACTGATGGTAACTGAAGGCAATTTTGAGGACTGTTTGTTTTCTGAGATAATTCAGCTCAGTAAGGGGGAGCTAAATGGAATCCTTTCTCTCTCTTGGGCAAGTGAGATACATCGGTTGGGCAATGGCTAATGTGTTTTATCCAGTAGCTGATGCAGGGGATTATAAAGCTGGTTGAAATATATTTGCTGTAGGCAAAGAAGAACTAATTAAGACTTTTAATTTTCACCTGAGTAAGAATTTATACCTCAGAATTTATTGTATGCTTAACATTAACTACAATTTTTTTTATAAAAAGCAAATGGCAAGCAGGAAACTATTAGAGTATGCTCACTTGGAAGCATTTAAGAAACAAATAGCCGAATTTCTTGGTTTATAGTTATCATAACATTGATAGAATGTTATGATACTGCAGGAATAAGAAGATTTAATACAGGCAGATACCAATTACTCAAGTTCAAATTAAAAAAACAAGCAACGAACCAAACTCAAAACAATTAGGCATACCCAATCCAGCCCTGCACTGGGATCAGTCTAGGCAGAATGTATTTTGAGTTTGCTGTTGATAAATTGAACTTGAGAACTAGCTCAAAATAACTGTCAGTGACTATAATGACTCTTTAATTATGAGGGCACAGCTAATCAGCTGAAAGCTGTCCTCTTGCTGAGTTCTGCCGAGAAATTGTCTTGACACCAACACATGCTCTTATGTCGTTTTTTTTTTTAATTTCCTTTTTTTTTCCCTTTTTTTTTTTTTTTAATACATATTGTAAGCCACTGAAAACCTTATGAACTGTCTTCTGACATCTGTGGAACAAACTCGATTTTTGTTTTTGTTTTGTACGATGTCATGAGTAATATACCAGTAAAGCAGTTGGCAGTTGTTGAAATACAGTTTTGTAGTAGTAGGTCATCTTGGCAAAGAGGATATTAGGTAGCTAGAGGAGCAGTGAGGGAAGAATGTTTATTGAGCACAAAAGTACCAGGCCGGCTTTGTTAAATGCAGCATATATTTTCAAAGATTTATTGTATAATTATCTTGATTAGATGAGGAAAAAGTGTCTAGGACTAATCAAAGAACTACAATTCATTGGTTTTAATAATCATTATTTCCCCCCTTCTGAATTGCAGGTGCTTGGTTTGAGTGTAAGGATGGTGGTGCTTATCTTCATGAGCTTTGATTAATATCTAATTCTTTGCATCATGGAAGGAGCTAATCAGATATTAAATTTGCTAATCAGCTTCTCAATTTGATTAGTGATATACTAATCACTTAAGAAAATCAAATGTGACACATGTTTAGGGTTTTTGACTTAAAGTTACAAGCATCTTCGAGGAGAGGGAGGTAGGAGGGTCTGCTTGATACTACCAGTCGGATGCAGTGTTAAGTATGAGGCAGATGCAGACTCCCCAGGAGTACCAGGGAGGGAAAAAAGCTCAGAAGCAGATACTGTAGGACTTGCTGTTACAGACTGCACTTGAACTGGTGTCCCTGGTGCCAGCTGCTTTACCTCACCAAGAGTGAAAGTGAGAAAGCAACGTCCTCACTGCTCAGCTGATTATTTCCATTTTCACTCTTGGGATTTCAGTGGGATTTCCCTTCTGTAGGTTTTTTTTTTTTAATGTATCATGACAGCAGAAAAATCTTATTTTTAGTATTTAGTTTTGCTTTTGCTTAGATGTGATGAGTCTCTGAGAAGGTGGTGACATATAAAACATTCTGGGACTGTTTCTTTTTTCTTCACAGAAGATTTTTCTAGCCATTTTGTGTTTCCCTTTTCCATTGATTGTAAAAAGTTAGCTCCTAATGAAGTTGTCAAAACCTGCTTCCTTTGTTGTTTTTCTCTTCATGTTTGTCTTTTTTCCTGATGAGAAGTAGACAGCGCTTTGTCTCTGCTTTCGTTGTACATATGTTGTTTCATTTATGTTTGCTTATTTGCTGTGTTTAAGGTGTATTGCTGAGCCTGGACTATATTAACAATAAGAAATGGCTCTTGTAAACATATTAGAAGTTAGATTTATTTGCTTATGTGATGCTTTATTAACTAATAATGCTTTCTCTGTGTTACAAATCTGGAGGGATATGTGCTAAGACACAATGGTTGTGTTTATATCCATATAGGGAAATAAACTAAGGAGTTAGCTAGGCTTTCTTTATGCTCCCCATTTATAATGTGTACATTCATGAAACCAAAGTCAGATGAGCCATCTGCTGAGGACATGAGAGATCAAACTGTGCTTTTGTCAGAGAACTTGTTAATATAAAGAATTCAATGGACTTTATTACATTGAATGGTCTTTGGTTCACCTCTAAAAACATAAAGTAGCATTTTAATTATTGTTTAATCAATATTTAATTTCCACTTAAACAATTTTATGCCTTCAGCTCTTAGATGGTTCCATCTCTTCACTTGTCTGTTGCCTGGCAATATTTGCAGTGGAAACTGGCTGAATACTGGTCCAAGTCAAAATAAGGTGTTTGTAGTTGGAGTCTGAACGCATAATGAGGATGGCAATGATATCTAACCGTGGATGTGTTCCCTTTTTTTATCTAATGAGTAGGGAAGTGGATGTATTCCCATCTGCTTCAAGTAGGTTTAATATCAGCTGTAGCAGAAAATGTGCTTTGAATCTGTATTTGACTAAAAACCAACATTTGCTGACCATATATTTATCAAAATAATAAAAAACCTAGGATCTGAATGCTAAATATTGTGATTATTGCTTTTGTATGCCATCTTCTAAAAGCCAGTATGAGTTTGGCCTGTGGATGATGGAAAATGGTAATTTTAAAAGGTAGGAACTTCAGTTCTGAAGTAGTGGTATTCTTCAACTGCCTCTGCCTGAAGTAGTTCAGGTTAAATATTATAGTGCTTGCAGGCCTTCTGTAGGGAATGAGCACGCAAAATACAAGGACACATTTTAATATTTGATGATCACTGAACAGCCCTAATTTTTTCTCCCACTTTTTGGTAGTATGTGTCTAGAGAGAAAGGTGAACTTAAATTTAACCTTGAACTCAGATTCAAAAAGTCAGGGAGTATTTTCATTTTGTTCTTTATTTTAGAGTCAGTTGAACCTTCGAAGTTGAATAGGACAGAGATAGAAGTGCATTACAAAGCTATTAATGGAATTTCTGAAACAAGCTTATCTTGTTCTACTCTTTGACTGAGGAAGACTTTGCTAAAGATGTTTAGATTCATGAATTTTGATAATTTTTTGCCTCAATGTCCATAAAGGATTACATTTTATATTAGAACAAAGTTTGGATGCTTTGGTTTTATGACAGAGTTAGGCCAAAGGGTTTTTGAGTGCAGTCTGTGTCAAGATAAACCCAGGGAGAGAGTGGAGAACAACTGCTGCTAAGCCAAGGCTGCGTCAAGGGCAGGCTGAGCACTGTTTTGCTTGCAGAAAAAGTATATTGCCAAGCAGTGAAAGCAAATCCTCCTTTGCTACGAGTCTGTAAGAGGATATTTCTCTAGAAGTATTTGTTTGACTTCATGAATATTTAGTTTGCAACGTGTTTTGAATGCTTTGTTACAATATTTCCATCGTAAATATCACCGTTAACAAAGACACAAAAAAGAGGATGGCATTAGTTAAGACAGAGACGGAGGAGTGGTGTCTTCATATATGCTCAATTAAGCCCTAGAAACGAGTAATTTATGGCAACATTGTGACACTAATACTCACAGATGTAGCAGGATATTGTGGAAAGATTCAGCCCAAATAGCTGAGGCTGCAAGCACTTGCTCCTTTGAAGGAAAGACACAGAGGGGATATTCCCAGTGTGATTTGGTAGTGCCTGCAGTGTGGCAAGTCCCATACTTTTAACTGTGGTGTCACTAACCATGAAAATAATCAACTCTGTGGTTCAGTCCACATATTTCTTTAGCCTATTCTGCCTATCAGTGAGAGTGTAGAGTACTGATGCTTCTGGTATCTGTCCAAAGAGCGGAATAGCTGAGACTCAGACTTGTGCAGTGTCTTGTGACTCTCTTCACTGGTATTTCTGAAAAAAAAAAATATTAATAATAATAATAAAAAAATTAAAAAAAATTCACCCCCCCACAACCCTTAATACTAGATCTGGGCATGTGTCACATGGCTCTTTGGCAAACACTCAAAAGTATATTCTGCTTTCTGGCACTTCCCTCGCAGTAAATATGCACAGTTGCCTACTGGTGCTCAAATGGTATGTGGTAATGAATTTTCCCATAGACATGGGAATGTCATAGCAACCTTCTTAATAAAAGGATACTTTTTAATAATACTGATATCCTCCTGGTAATCTAGAATAAGAATAATATTTTCTATGGTGTTATGCTCAAAGAAATGTGAGACATTAGGTTGTAAATAAATCTGCCTGCTCCTTCTAAAAAGCCAGAGAATGTGATAACGGCATTCAAAATGATGCTGACATCAGCCCAGTAGCCCTTGCCATGAGTGAAAGAGCAAATAGTTGCCATTTAATTCTAATGCAGTGAGATAGCCTGGAGCTAAATAATACATTTTTGTTAGTAATTATTTAGCACAATCCCAAGCTGCAAAATAAATTTGCATGTGACTTGTCCCTTGTGAAGTATCTTGCTTAGAGGTTATATGGGAACACAGGAAGGCAAATGACTCCAAGATGATGGTTTGTTTGCATTATTTCAACTGTTAACATTATCAGAAGCCTTTAAATAAAAATGAAATCTAAATAAGTTACTGGTTTTAAACATTAAGGACTCCTGCATGCAATATTTAACAATATTCCATCAAAGATATTACCTTTTTATGTGAAAAGGAATGTATGAATACAAAACACTTTGCTGGGTCCTTAGGTACGGAACCCCTGTGGTTGTTTTTATTAACGTTCAAATACCTGAATGTATACAGTAGAGGCTTTTTGAAATTCCTCCTTCTCTCATTCAGTAAATGGAAAAAAAATCGATTAACTACTTACAAATCTTTGTGGATTGATTTTGACATAACTAATGCTGCATTTTAAAGCTATGTTGACCTTGAGATCTCAGGTGGTCAGAGCATCGTGCTAATAACACCAAGATTGCGGGTGCGACCCCTGTACGGGCCATTCACTTAAGAGCTGAACTTGATGATCCTTGTGTGTCTCTTCCAACTCAGAATATTCTGTGATTTTGTGTTGAACTGAACGTAAAATACAGTGAAGGTTCATTCATAGGCAGTGATGTGAACCTTGGTCTTTGTGCTTAGTTGTGATCTTTAAACCTCTGTGGTCTGAATGAGCTGAAAGTTACCACTGGGGCTATGAGGGGCTGTGAGAAACCTGGCCCTATTGGAACACTCTCACTCCTCACCTGTCCCTTGCTGGGCTACTGAAAACACTCCTGCCACATTGCAATTTCCAGTGGAAGCATGCTGAAGATCGGTATGCAGTGTGACTCCAGCAAATCCTTAAAATGACTGTACTGATGACTAAAGAAGAACATTTACCTTTAACAAACTCCCTCAGTGGAAAGTGCTGTTCCAAATTTACACAGCGTTGCTCTTTTTTATTTTACTTCTATGCCTCTGCGGTTTGGTTCCTCAAAGGCAGCATTGGTTGTACCAGAATTGCAAAGCTTCTCCTGTTGTCCAAGTATCATGGTCCTACATTGTCAAATGTTGATGCCACAGTATATATTAAACAGGATATTACAGGGTCACTTTGTTTGGGCACCCTTCTTGGACATGGGGCATTTTACTGCCTGACAAGCGTCTCTCCTATGAGGAAAGGCTAGGAGAACTGGAACTGTTCAGCCTGAAGAAGAGAAAGCTCAGGGGTATCTTACCAATGTGTAAATACCCAGAGGGTGTAAAGAAGGCAAAGCCATGCTTTTTTCACATGTGCCCAGTGAGAGGACGAGAGACAGTGGGCACAAACTGATACACAGGAGACTATGAACATCAGAAAACACTTCATCACTTCTTCACCGTGAGAGTGATGAGCACCAGAACAGATTGCTCAGGGAGGATGTGGATTCTCCATCCTTGGAGATATTCAAAAGTCATCTGGACAGGGCCCTGGGCAACCGGTTGTAGATGTTATTACTTGAGAAGGAATTTGTGCTAGATGACCTCCAGGGGACCCTACCAATGTCAGCCATTCTGAGATTCTGTGAAATCCTTGATCTGGAGTGTTACGGGGTTTGATTTATAGTAATTTTTCATTAGCATGTGACTTTCAGGCAAGAAAGAAGAATTAAAAACCCCCAGCATTAAAACAAATCTAGCAGGCCTTGTTTAAACAGATGGATTGAGAAAGGAGGGAAACACAGTCCTCTGGGTTAGGTGGAGCTGTAGATCTGAGTCCTCTGAGGGTGGTGATAAATCTGGGGCTGCCAAATCAGCTCGTGGCCTAGTTTGTTGGATCTAGACATACCCAGTGGTCACTTCATGGTACTGGAGAGGCTGCATAGGGATCTTGGATTGGGAATAGACACTGCCTGATCCGGACTGAGAGATGCTGAAGCTGCTTTGGTTGCCCGCAGTCCTTCCTCAGCAAGTAGACTAATTGCAGTTAAATGGATGGGCTAATTATGCTTTTTAGAGAGAAGGAAAAGAATTTTTAAAAAAGCCTGAGATGGTTCATCAGCCAAGAAAGATGAATGTAGAAATATCTGCCCCTCTCTTTCTGATACTTCAAGTTTCAGTGATTACTGATGTTCACAGATTGGGATAGAAGAAGCAGGATGCTACATGCTCAGATAGGTCCTCTCAGGCTAATAGATAGGGGCTCTAATGGATTTGTAAAGTGTATCTTGACAGAGCTGCTTGAAATCTGGGAGTTTATTGTCCACCCATGCCTAAAGCTGGAGGAGTTTGTGCCTGAAGCTGCTGCCAGTGATAATTTCTCTCCAAGTATATTTTATTTGAACTGGAATCAGACTAATAGTGGCTTTTCTGAGATGAATTAACACAAGCTTCATGGTAGTGTTATGTAGGCTATGCTGTGTCTAATCAGGGTGGAAGCTATAGGTTCCACCATCTCCTTCCTCACCTGGAGCATGACTGTCTGTTGTGGTTGAGTGATAGCCCTTGAATTTGAAGCAAGGCCTACGTGAATGTGTTGTAGGATGCTTAGTTCTAGTGTGAGCTTTTTTTAAAGAGACCTGTTTTTGTTCTTGGGTGCCTTAGTATGCAGCCTTGGTTGCTGCATTTTCGACTGGGAGAGGTAATGGCGATGCTTCTATCTTCTCAGCCATTCTGATATAAAACAGGCCAGAAGAAAGGCAACGATTATAAATGCTTCATTTGATAAGCATTATTTTTATTGGTGATGCTTAAAATTTACAAGTGGAATAATGTTTCTGAGATTTGTGTGTTAAGACTTTTAAAGCTGAGTTTCATTAATAGGAAACTTTATTTCTGGGAGAAGAGCTTTTAATTTGCATTTGCTGATTTTTAACAAACTTAACTGCAGCATTAAAATATTCTATTTACAGTGACAAGTGAGTGTAAATCAGGTTTTAAAGGTTACCAAGCTGAAAATTTTGATTTTGAATATTAACTCCAAGTGGTTCATTCTGAGGGAAGTGTATATGAGGGAGATGTTGGATTCGACCACAATTTGAATCTAGTCCTGAAGTGAGATTCGCAGTAATTAGATTATTAACATTTGCTATTAAAATATTTACAACTGTAGTCAGCTGCATTCACTCTTAAGATGGCCCACTATCAAGCAGGTTGATCTCAGGAAGCTCCTGGGGGTTGCAGAAAAGAGATGGCCTTTTATTGTAGCACAGAGGAAAGCGGAGGCACAGCATGGTTCAGGCGCCCGTATCGTCATGGCAGTGGAAACCTTCTTTTAATCGCGTAGCCTGGAATTTAAGTGTTTTTCAAGAGAGTCATATTTGGGTAATAAGGGAGCTAGATCATCCTCAGGTTGTGACCCTAAGCATAGAGTGAACACCTGGAGCTGTTCTCCACTTTGTGAGGACAAGGCAGCCACGTGGAGAAAAGTTGGGAGACCTTGAGGGCTGTCTCGCAGTTGCTTTATCAGTCAGCCACAGTACTTGCCAGATGTGGGGCAAGGGAATTATTTTTTTTCAACTGAAAAAACCTAGACAACCTAATCTTTCCACAGAATAAAGACAAGAAACAATTCACTCTACTTTGGTCTTCTGTAGTGAGGCTGCATGTTATTGCTGACTCAAAGTGTGTTGCTGTTGATGGTGTGCAATCATAAGATTGAGATATTTTGGCCTCGCTTTTAGCAAAAGTCAGAAAGATCTGAAAATGGTTGTTCTTTCTGATGACTTCATTATACATTGATAAATGTTTTGTTGCACAGAATACTTGGAATTTATTGCTTTAGATATTTTGCATTCTACCATCTAACACCTGTGTTTTTTTCTGATAGGCTTATGATTCATGGACTAATAAACTTTTTTTAAATGGCATGCTACTAGGTTGCCATCTAAACCATGCTTCCTAAGTACATAATTTATGGAGGAGTATGTTGTTTCTAATCGATTACATGCCTTTGTGCATACTAGTAATGACCTCATAATTAGAGCAAAGTGCATGAGATTTCAACATGTAGTGAATAGTGCTATAGCATTAATGCTGACTTACACCAAAGGTGTTAAACCTCTTTAAGGAGTGGAACAAAGAGCTAAATTACTGAGATCTTGAGTGACATGCAGTAACCTGAGAAACCGAAATCTGAAAATAGACCTAAGTGATGAACCCAATTTTGATTTTTATCCACGATACTCTGCTAGAAGTCAAGGGGCTATCAGAAAAGAAATTAACTCTGTATGGTGGCTTTCTTTCAGACTTTTGCTTTCCATAGCTTTGGTGTGCTCTCTGTGTCTAGACTGAGGAGGAGGCTAACTGTATGGAAGCACTCAGTGGCCAACACCTGCCTCTAGAGGTACAGAAAGACGGCATCATTTTATCCCAGTCTGTACCATAGGTTATAGTTATGCTGTAAAAAGCCGTGACCAGTTGCCTCCTCTGGCTGAAGAGTATAATCTCTTAAATGTCTCTGCACTGCACAGGGCAGGGATCACCAAGCTGTATGCAGTTGTATTGATTATTCAGATTGATTATTCAGGCTACTAGGAAAAAAAAATGAAATTGAGTTAAGTGGCGAAAAAGGAGATGTTATTACAAATATTATAAACATCCTTACTTATTTTATAGATGCCAATAGAATCATGTGGAAATAGAAATGTGAGTGTTAATGGATCTTCTATGCTTCTGCTATTCAGTATTTCTGTGCTGTTGTCATTTGAAGGCTGGTGCTAAACAAAGGGGGAAAGAAAAATATTTCAGCTATTTGTCTGCCCTCTTTTCTTGCTTGTGCCTGTGGGAAAATACAATCATGGTTGCATGGCAGTTTTACTGTTGTTTATTTAGTTCCAACTGGAAAAAAAATGCAAAGGCCTGCTGCAGGCCTTTCTCCCCGTAGAATGTTGGTTTCTGGCCATGCAGCCTGATCATGCAAGGGATTCAGAGGTGTCCAGGATAGCCCACAAGATGATTTGCCAGTGCAGCATAACTCCTATTTTACTTGGGCTCTCTTGGCCTGTTTCAGGCTGGTTTAGTTCCTTTTTCCAAGTGCGAAAAGAGCTTGGAAATACAGCAGTAGGCCTGTCCAGTTATGCCCATATAACTGAATGGCTCTTCTCTCTTGATGAGCCATGCAGTGTCCCCTCTGGAAGCCCATGCCAACCTGTGTAGAGGCTGAGGGACCTGCTGGAGATTTTGCACTGAGCTGCAACCCACTGTTGTGGCCATTCAGCTCCCAAGTACCCTCTCATATTTGCCTTCTGCCTATTGCCTACTGTTCTGCACTGTGGTACATCGCTGCAGGAGGTAAATTTAAGAAATCTGATGAAAACTGGAGGCTAAAGATGAAAAGCAACAGAAGACATCTTC
Organism: Cephalopterus ornatus; assembly: GCA_013396775.1. Lineage (NCBI taxonomy): Eukaryota > Metazoa > Chordata > Aves > Passeriformes > Cotingidae > Cephalopterus > Cephalopterus ornatus. Next base: position 281,413 of record VZRE01012463.1, on the reverse strand, counting down.
CAGAGCACCCTTTCCAGTTGTTGTTGCTTGGGAATGGGAGAGTGTTACTCAATGTGTTACCTCTTTTCTGTTCAAGGGCCCCCCAAGAAAAGAGGGCTGTGAGTATTCTTGAACTATGAAGAAGGGTTATTGTGTTAAAGATTTACTCTCTTTCAATATTTCAGCCGTTTCCTGCTCCAACACCATCTCTGGGCAGCTGAGATTTCAGTCATTTTTAAATACATTTCACTGAGATGCCTTTGGGATGCTTTCTGAGATTCCCTGGTAATTTCATTATATAACTATGCTGTTAGTTATCCCCAAATTTCATTTTGATTGACTTTATGAAATAGGCTTTGACTTTCTTGATATTTGAGTAAAAAAGCTTCTCCTGGCCTTCGTAAAGGTTCAGGGTTTGTTGTGGTTTTGAGTTTGTTTGTTTGTTTGTTTGGAGTTTTTTGTTTATTTCCCCCCTTTTCTATAATTAAATTTCATGACAACACTTGAAATTGTTTCTCTGCTTATTTGAGTATGTGAGCCTAGACTTCCTATCACTGTTTCCCTTTTTATCTCTATTATGTTCTTTTCGGTACTTAAAATTCTCTGAAAGTTTTCTCAGGCATCCTGAATACAGCTGTTTTAAGAGACTTTGGTAAAACTGAATTATTTTTACATGGCATGTGCGGATTTGCATGATCAGATCTCTGCATCATGTCTAGCCTTTTGTGTTGTTTGTGAACAGCACCTCATTCAATTTCACCTTCTATTCTGACTTGGAAATTTTAGACAAATAATTTAAATGTCAGACTTGCAATTATTAATTGTAAAAGTTAAAAAAAATGTAAACTCTATGTGCCTGATGATAAATTTTTTTGAGCTCCATGTTCTCAGCAAATCCCAAATTTAGTGAGCGGCCATGGTGAAAGTGACAAGCCATGGCTAATAAAATTAAGAGAAAGTTAGCATGCTTTAGGCAAGCTGACTATGTGGGCTATTTTAGGGTAGGTATGTATTTCATTTTCCTGGCAAAATGTTGCAGTTAGTAACAGAGACTGAAGTGCCTTGATTTTTAGCCCCAAAAATTAAGTTATGTGGAAAGAAATTAAACCAAGGTAGGTAAATATAAATAAATAAATAAATCTGTGCAGAAAGAAAGATGATGTAATAATTAAAATGTTTTTAATAGTGGCAGACTGTTATAGAAGGAAACTGGAGAACTGTAGATATGAATAGTAGTGAAAAACAGTGACTTTTTTTTCCCCTCAGTGCTAGATGGAATAACCTTATGCAACACAGCAGGATGGGAAATGCATACAGGGAAAAAAAGCATCTGACTACAGTAAGAGCTGCTTCTGGGAAAATTAAAACAAATGGAGGACTATGTCATAGTTGCAGTTGGTGTGAAGATAAGAATTGTGGGCTACATCTATTTTATTAAAATAAGGGAAATCAAATACCTTTCTGCGTTTTATAAATCCAGTCTTGCAAATGTCCATACAGGACTTTTGAGGTTTCCCAGGTTTTCAGAAGGAAAATAGATTTCATTTACTTATGGCTTTACATTTTTTTTCTCAGCTGTTCTGGTCTTATTCCTGTAGAATAGTAGTTCCCAAAGACATACCCTTGGTGGCCTTATGTGTACATATGTGTACCTTTTGAGAGCAATTCCAGAATTTTCTTATCTTTCTCTCCATATATATCTTCCATCTAAATATCTTCTAAAATTTATATACATGATAAATACTTAAGAAGTTTATACCTAAAATTCAAGGTAGACTTTTAATTACTTTTACATTCTATCAAATAACAGAGAAAGGTTTTTGAAATTGATCAGATTGTTTACTATTCAGGCCTTTTCATCTTGAGACATGCATTTTGTTGGGACAGGAAACAGAATGATGTATCTATTTATTTTTTTCCCCTTTTCTCTTAATTATGACAATATAACCTGCTTTCCCCAGGACTGCCCCTGTATTCAATATATTTTTTGTTATCTTTTTCGGTGTTACATCCAGGAAAAAGGTTAGATTTTAAATCAGATGAAAAGTGAGACAGTATTTTTCTCTTTGTGTTTATTTATTAAATATAAATATTTTAATTCCATTAATAAAGCCTAGAATTTAGAAGGATGCTGGAAATTTGGAGAAGGATATCAATGATGAGAACAGCAATCTAATAATAAAATTTATTTTAAGAAATGTGTTTAACTGTCTATAACATGGAACTGAGTCTGTATCAATTATAGGTACTTGGTACTTTTGGATTCCTATGTGGCATGGTACCATCTTGGAGTCCCTTGGTTGCCTATCCATTGTTTCGAAGTGCTGTTTTTCTATTAAAACCTTGCTCTGCCATCATCCTTACCCCATTTTTCTTTTTTTCACACTTCTACTGAAAACATCTCACAGTATAGTACTAATTTAACTGTTGTGAATGCACAGATACAGTAAGCTGCAGTGCAATATTTTAGTATTTTGGTAATATATTATTTATATATCACTGACAAAAATAGTGCATGGAAATTCCTTACTGGCAGCTATGCAGCAACACCCTTTCAGTCTTTTTACATTCATCCTGCTGGGTTATTGCATATTTAGGTAGTGTCATTGGGATGTGAGTCAGAGATACTTTGTGTTGCAATGCATCGTCCCTGTATAGTTAAACTGCATGTATTTTTTGAGTCTCTGTCTGTATATGTCCAGCAGTTCCCTCTAGATTTTGCAGAAAAATTTCTTCTCATAGAACCACTAACCGTTACATTTTTCAAGAAAGAATCTTGGGGTATTTTTGTATTATCATTGTACAAATCATCTCTTCCAACTTATTAATTACTGGTATTTACTACATTATTCCATGAAACTCTGCCAGTAAAAAGAAATTATGCATGTCTTTATAACCAGTATAATAATAAATTAAATCAAGGTTTTTCACATGAATGAGAAAAGGCAATATTTGGCCTGTGTTACTCCATAAGAAAATGACAAACAATCAGCTGTCAAATTTTCCTACAGAAGCATGAAGGTTCATTCTTGGGATATTCTATAGAGTTTACCAAGTATCTCATCCTTTTGCAGCTGAATGCTCAGTATTGGGGTTTTTAAAATCCAATGTAATGTTAGGAATTTTTAGGGAGAAGTAGAAAATAGAGCATCATCATGACACTGAATGATTCTATGATGTGTCTATGTGTTCAGAATTTGGGGCAGTTCTGGTCTCCTTCTTTCAAAAAACATGAAGTAAAAATGGAGTAGGTTCTATAAAGGGCAGGAAGTATGATCAAAGGTATGCAATGACTTCTGTGCAAAGGAAGGACTAAATTGGCTGGGGCTCTTTATCCTTAAAAAAAGGGGAGCTTATTTTAGAAAGCTATAAAATCATAAGTGGCATGGAGAAAATTAATAGGGAAGAAATATTCACTGTCTCATCTAAGGAAAGAACAAGAGTTCAGTGCATAAACTTAACTGCTGCAGGAAGCTGCAGATAATAAAAGATGACATGGGCTTCAGGTATGTTTGGAAAATTTCAAAGAAAAGAAATCTCTGAAGGACTATTTTTAAACAAAAATCAAACCCACCAAAAAAACCCATAAACCAAACCAAAACAACCAAAAAAACCCAACAAAAAACCCCAACCCCCCCAAAAAATGAAGCAAACAAAAAACCAGTCTCCAAAGAAAACCTCAGTACTCTGGTCTTGGAAATCCACAAACTGCTGGAGACAGGGGATATTATAGGCATTCATGCTATATATTTGTTCCATTTTGAAACTCTTCCACACCTCCAAATGACTGTTGTTGTAGACATCCTATGTGGAGTTGTGTTATCTTCTATACTCTTGTGGTCTACCAGCAGATTAGCAGGCAGAAAAAAGTTATTTTTAAATATGCTTTATTTTATAAAAATACTTTGTGAAGTGTTTCTGTGTGTACCTACCTAAAGATACCTAAAGATATGTTCATCACAACCAAGTTTTCTTCACTGCAGTTCAGTTCAAAGTAGTATGCTGGGATAGGAAGCTGGTTTCTCCAATTCTGCACTTGTAGCAGTGATAAAATTCTTGCTACTTATATGAAAATATCCAGAAATCTGTTTGGGGCTTTATGGCATTTGTTTTAAGGCTTTATGGTATTATTTCCTATATATATATTTGGGAGTAAAAACTGTGAATTTAGTGGTGCAAAGCAAGTATATTACAAAGAGTACAGGTTTTTTTGAGAACACAAGTGGTTCCGTGTACTCCATTTGTGTAACTCTTGCTTTTAAATTACACTTGGTGGAGGAGTTTAATAGTGCTGTTTTTCTTTCCCTTTTTCTGGCGTGCTCTGTCACTATATACTAAAGTAATCTCTTTAGTAGCACTTAAATTGTTACTGGGAAAAAGAAAGCCTTGTCTTTCAGTTTTCCCCAGCAAAGTCATACAGGCATGTAGCAAGGAAGCCCTAAAGATCTCAAGGTTGTTTTTTTAAGGGAGATGCTTAGAAAATCATTTTGACAATGTTGCGAATATCCAGGTGCGAGCAACACACTCATGGTCTTGTTGAAACTGGCCTCTTTGCAGAGCTCCGGTGCAAGGACTATTTGTCAGGTAGGCAGCCCAGCAGATTGTGCTAAAGACACAATCTCACGGTCACCTTCTAGTGATAATAAAAGGACATAAAGGTATTCTGTACTTTGCCCATGAAAAGCATTAGGATCCTGCAAGATTTATTGAAACAGTTTATCTAGATAGGCATTGCAAGTTTTTAAAAAACAGCAGTATTTAGTTATATTTTAAGATAAAAATTTGACAGTGAGTCCTGTTTTGTGTTTTAGTTATTTATAGTTTCCTATTGAGAGCCTTGAGCTATGCATATAGAAATCATCTTTGCTATAAAAAGGACCAACTGGTTCCTTCCCAAGAGGCTTTTGCACAGTACAAAGCAAAATAAAAAATTGCTTATAGAGCACATCTGTGATATTGTGTAACTGCTTGACATTTACTTACTCAGAGTGTAACTTAGAGAATGGTTTGTCATTGTGTTGACTTTTTTCTTTAATAAACATGAACGTGTTAAATTTGAATAACTACATTAATGTGACATTATTGCTGAAATTTACACACGTAAAGTGAATAAATGCAGAATAATTATTCCCACGACTCTCATATCTTGTCGCCTCTCTCATGTGAGGTGTATTGTAATCTGTTACTCTCAGTAAGCTCTTGTGTCTTGTTAAAGACAGAATGTTGCTTCTCTGGTTGAATCACTGCCTTTTTCACATACCACTTTGGATTTTATTAAGTTTGTAATCGTGTTATAATTTCCTCAGCAATAGTTTAATGTCAATGAAGTAAATATGGTGAGAAACCAATACCCTTTGGTCTGAAATTTCTCTCTTTCCTCAAAGATTATTTTAATTCAAATGAGGACAGTGGCAGTGACTGAGTTGTGCAGAAGTTCTGGCCAAGGGAAGGTCAGTCATCAGACCTTCATGCAAGCGAAGCAGAATGAAGCATTTTTCGTTTTTTACCTCCATGGCATGTTTTGACTTGACATAGTTCACCTTAATATAAATATAAAATATCTCTGCGATAGGTACTTTTCAGCTCCACAGTGTTAGGCTGTTGCAACATCTTCCAGTAATGGCTTATAACTGGCACAGTGCCATTATTTTCTTAGGTGAGATTAATTACCACAGCATGCAAATTCTCTGGATTTAATTTAGTTGAATTTAAATGAACAGTTATGCCAGATTATGTGTGTTGGCAGGAGGGTATGAATCTTTTCTTGAGAAAAGCTGTATCAAAAATCTTTTCAGCCAGAGTTAACTACAAAATTTTGGAAATAACATTTTAAGTCTGTACTTAGCTTGCTTGAGAGAGAACTGCAGGTTTGGGAAGACAGGTATTGGCATATTCAAAAGTTATTTTCAGAACAATGTGAACTCTTTGGAAATAGGATTTAGTCAGCACAACGTGAGTGACTGAAGGAACAGCAGCTTCTTTTGTTTGTGCATGTGATATGTGTTTTTACCTACTTGGACAAAATAAAGCAAAAAATGCATGAAATGCAAGTAACATGGTCTGTTTTCACTGTTGGAAGTTTTGCTTGCTCTACTTCATAAATAAACATCCTTCTAACTGACAAAGGACACAGCGGGGCTCTGTAGTAAGAAAGTAATTTTAAGGGCAGGTCCTACAAGACAAAAAATCCTTTAGTTCTATTACTATAGCAAGTCTTTTAGCCAGTAGCAAAGGGCAGGACTGTCAGGCAGTCAGGTGTACACAGGTGAATCGTTACAGCGCATACCCACAAACCTGGCATCAACTGTGTAGTTTAGCCCTACCCCCTGCAGCATTTAGGCTGGTCTTCCCCTTTAAGGTGGCATCTTCACAGGTTTCTTTTGAGATCAGCAAGCAAAGAAATATTTTGTTTTTCTGCTTGAAACAAGGCATTTTTCATTGTTCCATCTTTTTTCTATTTTTTTTTCTTTTTTAATATCTACAGGTACTGTACATTTATGTTTATGCCCTTGAAGTCAAAGTTTGCTCAATTAATCAAATGTTTTGCTAGTTGGCTGGTATTCAGCTTGGCTGAGATCTGGCAAAAACTACCATACTACAAAAACTACTGGTTTCATAGTGTGTATTTGGAGCTATCTGTGTACATAGATTCTTGAAAAATAATGCAGTGCATGGTGAATAATGCTCTATAGTGTAATGCTCACATATGTCAAAAACAAAAAGAATGCTTTATCAAGCATCCTCCAAGTAAATTAATTCTTGAGCTAAGATGTTTTATCCTAAGAGTAATTTTCTTTTAATAATTTACAGAAGAGACTCATTTGAAAGTTCTTTCACCTTAATGACTTCTGTTGGTAGCACAAAGCTCCAGTGTCATCAGCATTCTGCACCTAAACCTGCTATCTACTGAGGAGCTGCCAGGTACATTAACTCTTATCAACTTAACAGAGATTTGTTTTAAGAGAAGCTGCCTTCTTCATAAGAAGTTCAAATTGAGCCTTGGCACTTAATCTAAATACTGCAGCTACGGGGATTTTCCTGGAGGTAATTTTGAGTGATTATTAGTTGATTAAAGTAGTTCTCTGTGTCAGTTTCAATCACAAATTGGTCGTATATGTGTCAGAGTCAGGAGTTTGTCATGCTGATGGATATTGGTGTGCAACTGAGACTTTTTCACATAAATTGGAAAGAACAGATCGGTAATCCCCTTTTGCAAGCTGTAACAAATCCCTCTGAGTAGCTCTGCAAACATGTCCATCTAATGCAGTAGCACAAAGCAGCTAAAAGTTAAATAGCCTTTTCACCTCCTGTTTTTATAAGGTAGACTGTTATGTGTGTCAAAGCTGTTGTGTGTGACACCAGCCTATTTAAAAATAAATAGGCATTTGCAGATAATGTAATTTTAAATCTGCTAAAAATGTAATATGACTAAATTGGATATTCATCTTATTGACTATAAACAAAAGAGCTGATTGATGCAAATACTAAGATATTTTTAATTTTTTTGGACTGAAGTGAGAAGTATAATTCATTTTTAAGTCTATAACTACAGCAATAATGAGTTCTTATGCCATGCTCCAAGTATATTGTGCTTGTTTTTTGTAGCAAAAGACAGGTCTGGCTATGGCTTTCTGCCAGCTTTGCAAGAAGGTGCACTCAGTTCAGAGGTAAATAAAACTTTTTTTGTTCTCACTGGAGTTTTGTAAAATTAGTAACATTAAGATGAAATAAGTAATTTAAATAAAAGAAGAATCTCATTTGCAAATCACATGTGAAAATTGTTTTTAAATTTCAGGCTTGGCATAAATTGGGAATTCTAATTTCTAGCAGTTTCTTTACAGGTTTCTTTTGTGAGCAGTTGCCATTCATTTAGAACCTGGAAAAGTCATCGTGTAGTTATCACACTTCCATCTGCATTAATTTCACCAACACCCTTACCTGACAGGTCTTGTTTAGTTAGTTTTATTGAGATTTGCATATAGTTTGGTATGGCTAATTTGGATAATTCATGAGTTTTCCTCCTTTTAATCTTGGGAAGCTGGTATTTGGAAGGTCATGCCAGAAAAGATTTCTTCAGTATATAGCTGCATGGATCTACAACTTGTAAAAACAGTAAGTGAGGAGGCTGCTGGGGGTGTCACATCATTATGAGGAGATCTGGCATAGGAGGGAGTCTTGTCTGTGAATCCCTGCGTGAGAGAGGACAGCCAGCAGCCCTTCCTGAGGCCAGCCATCTGGCATGTTGACTTGGACTTGAGTGCATAGCCTGTCCCGTGGTGTAAAGAGGGAATTTTCTGGAAACCACTGCTGGCTACTGCCTCCCTCTGGAATTTCCCGTTTTCTGGTTCATCTGGGGTTGCAGTGTATGTTTTGTGTTTTCACAGTTGTGTGCAAGTTCTGATGTACAGTTTATAGAATCAGGAAAGGTCATCATCCATGATGAAGAAGGTGTACAGGTCTTCTTCAGGGAAGCCTTGAATTTATATTTTTTTAAATAGGTGAACATTAATGCAGCATTTCTATGCCCCTATTTTTCCCAATTTCTTCGTTTTAACTTCCTTCAAATTTCTCTCTGGCATTCTTTCTCTGGGGTTCTGTGAATTCCAGATAACTTCATTGTTAACTCCAGAGATACATGATAAAGATTCTGCTTATCATATAAAGATGGAAAAGAAAACAATTTAGTTCTTCCATTGTTCTTGTTGAGTAATGTAGATTTAATTATTTTTACATTGTGTCAAAGGTTGCATTAATTCTTTTTTTCCTTTCTATCTCTTTTCTCTTTACATTTTATCGTTTGTAGTGTCTGTAGCTCTTTAGATTTTTTTTACCCTGCAGTTTCTGTGGAACTGAGTGGCAGGATTTTGATTCAGGTTTTTACACTAGTGGGTTGGGCATCTGCACTCTCTTTTTTTATACACTTCTGTTATTAATGTAACATTTCTTTTTCTTATCTCACTGCTATTTCCAGTAAATTGTTCTTATCTCAACCCGTAATTCTCACCTTCATCCCTGAAGCAGGTGAGCAGCATCTGGTTTGGGAGAATCTTGCTGTCGGGGGCACTAAATTGGGGAGTGTCATTCCTAAACGACAACAATTGCTTGGTAAAAACTGACAAACCAGATTCATGATGTTTATGAAGCTTCTTTGTATTTCTCTGATGAATTGTCTTCCTGCTTGTATTGTAGACCTGAAGCTTCTACTGACTAAAACTTTCACTAGCTGCATCTTGTTCAGTGAATATTTGGGAATACATATCCATTCAGTACAGTTCCAAAGATTAATTTATTTTAAAGAGAGTTAAGTAATGCATTCTTTCTGAAATTAAGGTTATCTTGAACAACAGAAGGAAATGTGGGGCACAAAGGCACATTTATGGGTTAAACCATAAATTTCTATGTATCTACACTCACACTGTTATTTTTTGTCTCCTTAGCCTTCTATCCCCTGCATAATCCCTGCACTAATGAGTTCAAATGCTGTGCTGTGGAAGGCTACTCTTGTGTGACTATAGTTTATTTTTGTTTAAATGAATGATTTATTTATTTTTGTTCTTTTATTTAAACGAATGGTGTCTATATACAAAGAAAGCAAGTATTCTTTTGCAATTCTTTGTTGTCAAATGGTGATGGAGACATACAGAGAGACGTATTTTAAAGGAGACTTGTCCAGTGAGGTGCCTTTGAAGCAGCTGTGCTGGTTCTGCTTCATGCCAGCTTTGGGGTTGCTGACCACTGAAGGATGCCATAGTTCTTCTGAATCCTTGAGTTAATAATTATTTGAAATAGGATTAGGAAGAGGAAGGGAAGGGTCCAATTGAAAACTGCATCAATTTATGAAGCTTCATTCTTAAAATAAGACAAATGATGCAAGAGGTCATGTTGTGTGTGAGAGTAATATTTATCTGTTTCTGCTCTTCCGTTCTGGCAGTGTTGCTTTCCCCTCAGACTGGTAATTTGTGGCCATTGCATGACCACACTTGGCAGTTTCATGTGCAGTGGAGAACTGTATACAGCATTCTGCTCAGGCATAAAAGGGATTTCAAAATTGCCTTGAAAATTCTACCAAATTGAATAAGTGATTGTATTGGTTAGACAAATAACAGTGAAGTTGCTTTAATTAAGCAGCTCTTTTTTGTCTTCCCCACATGCCCCTGCTACTTTTTAGGAAAAAGAGAGTATCTGCCATTTAGTCAGTCTGGAACACTTTCAACAGTGAGATAATACAGTTGGCTCTTCAGTTTTCTCTTTAAGTCAGTATTGTACTTGGAGATTTGCTTTACCTGCTTGTACCACTCAAGTGGTGTGTGAGTGAAGAGGGATGTAATTAATTTAGCAAGGATAAACTTTCAAATACAGATATATATTTTTCATTAACAATAACTAAATAGAAAAGGAAATTACTTTTATTTTGTAATGTATCATTCTCTTTAGCATTGTAAGATTACTTTCACTTATTTTTTTCTGGGTGTGCACATTTTTTCAGCGAAACAATCTATTGGGAAGTTACCCAATTCGAATATACCTCTAGGAAACAGGTGTTCAAGACTTTATTTAAAATAAAATTAATGAACTTTTGCCATGATCTTAAAAAGTTTGATGTAATTCACTTTTATTTACTAGACTTATATTTAGATTTTCCCACTGATTGCATTCTGAAACTATAGTAGTTTATCACAAAAAATCTGTCTTGCTCTCAACACAAGATTGTTCCAAATTGCTCTTCTGACTTGCCAATATGTGTGCAGTTTGAAAATGTTTTCATATAGAATATCTGCTGCTATTAATGTTGTAAGACAGAAATCTTGAGTTGTTGACCAGAGAAAGAGTAAATGCCTAACACATGCTATTCCTGCAAGCTGTTGTTGTGACCACCTTGCTGAACTCCTCCCCACACCGCCCAGGCTCTGAAGAAATGTGCAGAAATAATTACAGAGATTAATCCTTCAGAGACTGGGCCCGGTTCCTGGATATATTAATTACACCTTGTTAGAATTTAGTTGGTTTATTTTTTCATGAACATAATGTTGGAGCAGCATACCATGAACGTGGTATTGGACAAATCTCTTGCATACATTTGTCTACCAAACTGAGGGGATTTGCTTATTCTCCTTTTTAAAGAAAGATCCCCAGAAACTTGCAACTGATCCAAACTCCAAATACAATGATTTTTATTGTGTCTTTATGTGTAATACTTAGACTTGTCGATCTCATGGAATTCATAAATAATTTAGCCTTTCTTCTCTAGTTGTTTCCATTGAAGATACATAAAAGATGGATAATACCACAGATACTAATTTGTTTTTAGGACATGAGGAAATGGAATGAAGCTCTTCTAGAGGAAGTTCATACTGGACTTTAGGAAAAAGCTCTTTACCCAGAGAGTGGGTAAAGTCTCTTTACCCAGAGACTCCCCAGGGAAGTGGTCATTCCACCAGACCTGTCAGTTCAAGAGTATGTGGATGATTCACTTAATCATATGATTTAGTTTTGAGCAGTTCTGTGAGGAACAAGAAGTCAGACTCAATGATCCTTATGGGTCACTTTCAACTGGAGATACGTTATGGTTCTAAATAGCATAGAAATGTAGGGTGACAGCAGTCATTAATATTCTTCTAATAAGAAAATGTCAATACTCAGCATATTCTAATATAACATTTGCAAACTGAGAATCTAAATACATTTGAAACATTATACATTTTTGAGAAAAAAAAGACAGGTATGTTTAAGGTTCATAACAAAAAAGATATACTTTTGATATAATAGTATTTTTAGCTGCAAACCAACATTTAAGTCAACAAAAACTGTAAGAAGACAAGTATAAAGTACAAACGTAAAATAACTAAATTAAATATTTTCAATGAGTGCTTCTTACTTTGTTCATTTAATCTGAAGAGAATATTTTATGCATTTTAATTTAAGTGATCTAGCTGCTCAGAGACATATTTTGACAGGAATTCTACTCCATGGTTGTTTATCATTCTCACTGTAGAATTTCTGTTTGCCTTGAATCTACGGAATTTGATATGGGAAATGTCATTGCAAATGAATCCTTGTAAATGGCTAGAATACCTGTAATTACTGTATCCAGCTTTAATATAAATGGTTTACATATTCCGCGTGTCTTCTGCAAAGTAACATGATTCATTAAAATGAACCAGTGTCTAAATACAGGACTGAAAGTACATTTTACTCCATTTCCAAATTATCTTATTTCCTAGTTGTCCTTAATGAGAGTAATTTTTCTCTGGTAAGTCCTGCATAAAAAACCAGTGTAGGAGCAGAATCAAATAATTTTGAAACACTGAAAAGGATTCAGTTATATTGATTTAAATTCTGATAACCAAACATACTTATATGTATCTGCAAAGTGTTCTGCAGGTTACAGAATCACAGGATATCTGAGGCTGGAAGGCTACCCCAACCCCGCTCCAGTCAGGTATTTATACAGATTGATGAGATCTCCTCTTCTCAATTTCCTTTGTTCATCTGTGATCAGTTTTCCAACAGTTACATTTTGGTACCTTATGATACCATACCTTGGGTATGTGGAGATCTCAAGGGATAGTTCTGGAAACTTTCTTATGGGATATATCATGTAAATTTTAATTCTGAATTGCAGGTAACAACATGTTCTAGTTCCTTTATGCATAGATCAATGAATAGCAACAACATGGGTAAAAATACTGAAATTGTTCTAACTGGAAAAAAATTTGAAGAAGCTGTCTACCTGTCAAGAGTTTGAGCTTTAATCCTATAAATCACTTGAAAAACACTGCATTTTTGTTTGTATTTGTATGAATGATGCTGCATGATGGGCTCCCTCTAAATTAGCAGATCGGTGCTAGCCTTGTCCATTTTCCATTGAGAAAAATCACTCTCTTATTTGAGCTAGAAAGAGTTGAAGCGAAACATTTTGATCAATGCCTAGGAAAAAGATTTCTTAACAGTTATTTTTGAGATGATCAAATGCAATTCAGGTTTGTACTACCTCTTCATCAGAATCCCATTCTCCCAAACTTAGAACTTTTCCACAGGGAAAGCAAGAGTAATAATAAAGTGGGCGCTTGTTTCCTGCATGCAAAGGATGTATTTCTGACTGCATTGCCAAGAGCACCAGGAGTAGTTTCAAGGTCCCTTGAAATGGGGACCTTTAAAAATACTGGCAAATATTGGACAGTAAGAGGGGAAAAATAAAAGTCGTAATACATTATGTTGTTAAAAAATTCCATAAAAAAAGGGATTGCAAAGGCTAAGAAGTATGAACTCTGTAGAATCCAAGAGTCATTATTGTTGCTTCTGCTTTGGTTTCACTGGAGCTTCATTGGAAGAGACTTAAACCTCCAGCTACTGCACTCAAGCATGATGACTCCTTAGCCTTTTTGCAGGCATTTTAATTAGTCCTACAGAAATGTATGAATATAGTTCTTGCCTTAGAGAATCTGTCAGCAAGCAAAATTGTGATTATAACTGCATACTATAGCAAGTACATTATGAATCTCTAGCTAAAACAAAATACACGCCAGCTCATGTTTTAACTTGATGCACTGCTTTAGTACTGCTTTCTTACATAGGTTGATAATATATGTATATTTGTCAACTATAACGTTTTTTTCAGTAGTCTGGGTTTGGTGTTTGTCTGGGTTTTTTATTTTTGTTTTGTGGCTTCCTTGTTTTTTGTTTGGGTTTTTTTTTTTCCCAAATAAATTTTTGCTCCATCAGTTGATCATTTTTCTAGGGATGTTTGTACATCACACAACTGATCAGAGTTTTTGCCATCTGCAGAAAATCATGATCAATTTCTACATAAGTTTCTACAGAAAATCATGACCTGTGAGACTTGGCTTTACGTGACATCCAAGCTGAGTCTCAGTTGTATTGGATTCACTACCCTGATGAGGAGTAGCTGATTTATTCATATACTGCAGTATATTTCTGTCAGATTTCCTCTGCACTCACTGTTTGGGTGTGCAACATCTGTAAGTTAATACCAGTGCAGCTTCAGTTCATAGAATTTAAAGCATAGGTGCTGCATGGCTGATGCATTAATGGATCTACATAATCCAGCGTGTATGTGTATTGTACACCACGCTCTTATTAATTGGTTTCTGTGAAAATGCATTTCATTCATTTTTTGCATAGCTCTCCTCATATTCAGAATGTGAAGTAATAGTTTGAAATCTCTTTTTCTTTTCATGGGTTGGAAATTCCATTGAAAGTTTGGTCTTGGGTAACATAAACCAAACCACCTTTAGCTTCTAAATTTTTCATCTTTGGTGTTAATTATATATACAATATTAAAACCTCTGGGCAAGTATATCAATAGTCAGCAAACAAGAATAGGACCCAGAAAATCTACGAGAAAGTACCCTCCCCCCCAAAAAAAAGTGTTAGATTTTAAAACAATAAACCACTAACTCAGCTGTCAATTTAAATTTAAACATAATCCCTGATTCTTACTATAATGTCCTTTTGTATAGTTCAAACATGGTGCTCCTTGCACAGAGTACCGTAACACACAGTGGAGAAAAGGGAATTCTCCACACCTGGTGTGCAGTGGCCCACAGTACCTGTCACTCTTGTGTCTTGAATTGATTTTTTTCTTTTCCTTTTTTTTTTTCTTGTTCTTTTCTCCTCTGTTTTTCATCCCATCCTGCTGCTGAGGTTGTCATGCTGAGACTTTGTGCTTTCCAATGCCTTTATCACTGCTGAATGCCTGTATAATTTTTGTATCCAACTGTGGGGAAAGTATATGCTATTAAGATACAGAAGAAAGGTGAGACTTCCTTGCTGGAGCAAGCCCTTGAAAAAACAGAAACATTATACAAAAAGAAATACATTTTTGCAGTCATTAACAACATTTTAGATGGGTGGAGTGTTTTGGTGTTTTGGTTTTTGTTGTGGGTTTTTTTTTTTGGTGTTTTTACTTTTTAATTTTATTTTATTATTTTTATTTTATTTGACTCTCCTTGTCAAATTTATCTTCCTTCACAAATATGTTTCAGTGTCACAGTCCTAAGTTGGATATAGGTGTTTTACTTTCATGCATTCTGTGAATAAGCTCTTGTTTTCCAAATCCTGTCCGTTTTCAGTGCAAGGCTAAGCTCATTTTTCACAAAAGCATAGCAAGGAAATACGAAGGATTTTTTGACTGATGCTGTATATTTTTTGAGTGACGGACCACCAAAGAGAAAAGGGAGGTGAAACTATTTTGGAAATATCAAGAATAAATGCATAGTTCTAATAGTATGGTAGGAAGCATTTATAAAATTGAATGTATTCAAGATATAACCCATAATACAGGCCAGTTCTAGTGATCTCTGACAGAAGTTTGAAGAAAGGGGACTTAAGTGACCCTGAACTGAACAGAAATAGAAGAAAAAGTGCTTACGCTGTGTTGTGAGGTAGTCCTGCAAATATAGTCTCCGTCCCTAAAGAAGGACAAAATACTCTTTCTGAGCAGATGACAAAAAAAAAAAGTTTTCTACTTGACTATGGTTTTCAGACTTTGGTACAGTCTGAAATACTGTTGTTCTCTCATTTGGTGTGCTAATTACCTGTTCAACTTGTGATCTATTCTAGCATTTCTATTCTTTACTCTAAAACTTCAGCCTAACCAGTTTTTCCCCATCTTGTATTTGTATGGGTGATGATTTATATTCCTGTCTTATGGGATCCTCTTAACAGGACTTTTCTCCAGTTTAAGTGGAGAAACTGTCAATTTAATTCTGAATTTAATCTTTGTCTCTAACATGCTTTCCATCCCTTTGTTCTTCATGTAATCTCCATTTTATGCTGCATTATATCATATATGTTTGCCTTTTACTAAGTTTCTGACAATTTATCTGTCTTCTTTGGATTCTCAAAGAAAACTAACACAATTCAGACTGTTGGTGTTTTTTGGTTTGTTTATTTTCTTTTTGTTGTTGATGGTTGGTTTTGTTTTTCGGGTTTTTTTTGTTGTTGTTGTTGGGGAGGGTTGTTTGTTTTTTTAACCATTGTAGAACTTCGTTGTCAACAGACAAGAGTCCTATGGCATTTTTACCCTAACAGGCTTTCATATTGGTCAAATTCATCCTGGCCACGATATTTTTTTCCCGCTGTTATTTATGGTCATAATAGTGAAGAATTGAAATGAAAGTGCAGAAATGTATTTCCTTCTAATTGTTAGAGGAACAAGTGGTGGTGATAAGTAGAGCTAATAGGATTTAGGCAAGTTTGTTTAGTGGAAGAACTCAACCTCTGACAATACTTTCATAGTTGTTCAGCAACTGAGGGAGGATTTTGTTGTGCTCTTGCTAACAAGGAGTTCTCAGATCAAGTCACAGACACTAGATTGTTGTAGTGTTATGAACATTACTAATTATATTTTCGCTGTACAAATATTCTCTCCATATAGACTGAGGCTGCTTAAAGCTTATTTGTGCCTCCTATGTGATGGCAACGCAAATCACTATAGAGAACTCCCCATAGGTCTATTTACTTCCTTTCAAGCCTGCTTTGATTATTGGTGCAGGGATGTGCTTGAGATCCTGCAGGGCCAAGGCACTTCATACTTGTAAGTTTTTGCTGTGCCTGGACTGCCTGTCTTAGCTGGATATGATTCCTTGCTTCAGACAAGGACCTGTTTCAAAAACCCCTGTCCTATCATAGGCTTTCAGACTGCACTAAGTACTCCAGGGACAAGCTCTGGTGTTTTCAAAGTCCTCATTAGAATGTTCCACTGTAAAAAGGACACTTGAAATTCAGCTTGCAAAGCACATTGGGTTATTCCTTTCTCTCCAGCTGTTAATTTTTCCCATGTGAAGTAGGTCAATTATTAAAGCAAATAAGCCCAGTGTTTGTTTAACTGGGGAGATTCACGCAGTGTCTAGTTCCATAATTCTTTGAATTTTTCCTTGGCTATTTCCCTTTTTCAAGACTGTTTTTATTAGTTTCTGTAACAAAAAAAGACTATATATTTATGCTTAGTATTTAAATTTTTCTTTCTGAGTAAGTTCACAGAAGCAATTCAATTTCTTGCAAGGTAAAGGTGAGGTACTAAGGGGAGTCAGAACTCCATGATTCACGTAATTTTTTAGGTAAACTGCACAAATTGCATGAACACAGGAACATACCATTGCGTAAGGTCATGAAGAATGTGGGCCACTTCAACAAGCGCATCTGAGTGCTCTCTACTTCAAATATGAGCTGAATTTATGAATACTCTGCTGAAACAGATGTGCTATGCTGTTCCCTATATATAGTGACAGGTTGAACATTGCCTATGTCACTGAAAATCTCCTTTGAGCACCTCACTTCTGTTCAAGACTTACATGTATGAATGCAGAAGATCTGGAAATTACTAAAAAATCCTTCATAAGGATCAAAAAGAAAAAAGAAGCAATATATTAAAGTGTTAGAACTTTTGTACAAAATTCTGTATGTTGTTCCTTCAAATAAAACAATAGACATTGAAACCACCATTATATATCATAAATATCCACTTTCTTCTATTAGATATAATCTTTGTGATCCATTTCTTAACAGCACAAAATAATAAAAACCTTGATTATGATTATGCATTGATTGGCACACATGAGAATGTGTATGTGAGCAATAGTTGTTTTGTGCAAAAATGCGGACAGAAGTTTTCTTTCTCTTCATGTCTTAAATCATTTGCTCTGCTAAAACTGAAAAAGAATCGAGATCCTGCACAAAATCTGACGAATAAGCTAATTTATAATAGAATAGAACAGAACATATTATAAAGTCTAAAAAGCCACTCCCAGACACCTACCTGTGTTTTAAAACTCCATTTTGCCACTGTAACTTCCTCTTCCAGTTCTGTTTAGAGAATTTCCACTTTCTTATTTGCATGTGTATGTTCTTGGCTTTCCTTTCTGCATCTTAATGAATGTGAACATTTCTCAGTAAGCTGCTCTCCTTAGGACTATGACAGTACTTCATGCTGCCCATTGAGAAATCCCTCTCCACAAATTGAAATGAAGGAAAGTAGGAAATTGTGGTAAATTATAATCACATTGTAATTAAGAATAGGGCTGGAAAAAAAGCTTCTTTTTCTGATGTAGGACCAACTAAATATCCCTTAGAGGCACCAAGTTATTAATATGCTAATGATTTTTTTTTTTTAATTCTGACCGAGTTGTAGCCAGCACAAAAATTACCAGCATTGACATTCAAAAGAGTTTTTGAATTACTAAGTGGAAAATTGAAGAGAAATTGATGTTTTACAGTAGAGTGAATCTTTGATTAAATGTTACATGCAATCACCAGTTTTCCCAAAAAGGTGTGGAGTGTAACACTTTAGAAAGTATTGTGTTAGTACAAATTTTATACTCCTTGTTGTGAACGTGTTTTATGGGAACAAGGTTAATATTATACTCTCTGGGTCACTATTCCCACTTTAATATCACTTCACGTTCTCTCAAAAAAGGAAGAATTGTGAACAATTGCCAGAAAGAGGAAAAATGCATCCTGAACTTATGTCTCAAGTGACTGTATTATTTTCGGTAAAATAGTAGGGAACTTGAGGAATGAAGCAACCAAACTCTTGGTTGCAGGAGAGCTCATGTCACATCTGCAGCTGCAAGATTATACTGTGACATACTGTTAAATACTTCCAAAGTTTAGTAGTTTTCTCTATTTTTGTAGCTTGCTTTTGTCACAGATTTAATATGATTTGAGGGACAAGCTGTTTTTTTGATTGGTTAGTAAATAATTAATGGAAATGCCTTCTAAAAAAGGCATCCTTCTAAGAAAGGCATCCCTTGCTTTTCGCTGTCCTTAAATCTGCGATGCAAAGGCAGAGGATGAAAGTCCTGTCCTTGAAACTACCTGCTGGAATAGTCTTTGTCTTCACGAAGATGCATAAAATGAGTGTTATGATTGCTGTTAAGTGCTGACATAGAAGAATTGATGTGTACTGAGGCATGTTGGATGTCTCTAGTATCTGAACAATACAAATTAAATTTCCTTTCTTCCTTTTTGAGAGCTTCTAGTGTGGATTTAATGTGTTTTAAATCAAGTTGCTGGATTCAGAGCAAGCTCATTAAAATAATGAAATATTGGAGCAAGTGAATTGTGTTTCAACACATAACAAGGCAAGCCCAAGTTTAACAAGGCTGGTGAACTGGACAGAATTTAATATGCTCTCTTTATCTTCTGTGTTTTTGATTTGGAAAGAATTTGTAAATCAAATAAAAACTCTGAATATGTGAACCCATAGAAATTAAAGATAAATGTATGCTGGACCCCAAAGTCCTGAGATCCGATTTCTGAAGAGCGTTGATGTTCACGATTTCTGGGCTTTTCCCCAATGATCTGGTTGGAGATTTTCACATATCCAGTAACATTTGGTTATTGAATTCTAAGAAAAGGACTAAATAAACTTTTGCTGTTAGAAAAGTGTCTTTACTCCTCAGTTCTTACCTCTGACCTGTATTTCTGTTATGAAAAAGCAAGAGTTAGGAAGCTGGCATGTCAGACTATTGACTTGCTGATGTAAATCCTCCTTTGTTGCCCTTTGCCAGTAGATTTGGACTTTGTGCTTGTGTTGGGAACCATGCATGTCATCCTCTTCTGTTAAGTAACCACATTAGAAACCACCTCTCTAGAAGTGAGCAAAGTTGCTGTTTTTTGTGGAAGATGGTGTTATCCACAACGGGGGTATTGATTTATGCAGAGTTCAAACAACACACAATGGAAACGCTGCATACAAATACAATTGAGATAAGCCTAACTCAACTTCTTTACTAGAGTACAAACAATAAGCAACCATTTTTAAAAATAACTTTATTTCAGTTGAAGGCCTAAGGTAATTCAGATTGAGGGAACTCCTGATTGTGATGTTATTGCTGGGGTATATTCTGTGTATGTCTGTGGGTACGCGTTGGTCTTTGGAAGACGATATTGACGGCATTGTGAGTGGTGTTTAGTGTACCATGGAAATGACTGAGAGGAGGTCAGGGAATGATTCATCTGCTAACCCATCTGCACTTAGCTCCTGCCCCGGGGCGGCACGGTGCATGGTGGGTAAGGAGAGAAATGAGTGCGTAGGCACCATAGATTGTGATTCCTGTTGTGCAGCTAATCACCTCTTTGTTCCAGCAGAAGTTTTGGTTAGTCTCTCTGTGCATTGGTTTTAGTTTTCAAATGTTAGGAATGTTTTCCTTCTTGTAGGGCTGCCTGAGCTTACAAAATCCTGACCTTAACTTTGGTCCCTGTACAGGCCACTCAGGTTTTCTGCATTTTCTGAGCTTGCCAAGACGGATACAGTTGTCCCTCAGATGGGTTGAGCAACATCTTCAGGAATATTTTCCTGAATGTAACCAGTGAAACAAAATCCCAGGAAACAATGTAGAAGAAATAAATAAATTCATTTTCTAATTTTGAACCGTAATTCTCATGGAAAAACATTTCCTGTGAAGTACCTATACTCAACCTATTACTCACATATAACTAAATTCTCAGTTGTTAGATAATTCTTAAATGACTGAAAAGACACAAAAGACTGTCCCACCCTGTTTTGGTAATAGCTCTCGGCTGTTTTGTAGAATTTTACATGTTCAAAGCACTAAAAAAATATTGACTAATTAATTGAATAACTTAAAAGACAAAGTATATTTCCAGCGATGCAGAATACTCTACTTAGCACATGTTACAGTAGCAATAAATGGACTTCAAATCTCTTTAACAGATTTAGAAGGCACGTTGTATTGTTGTATGATGAACACATTTGGATAAATGTCTTAATCCAATAATTTCGTATTTATAAGGACTATACAAATGGCCGCAAAATGGCTAACTGTTACAAAATTTTTTTTAAAGTCCGTGTGACTACTGAAATGTATTTGCACTTTCCCTTATGTAATGTTGTTTTTATGATTGAATATTATTTCAATTATTATATAGTGATTGCTTTTTTAGAAATTGCAGAAATACCCATATAAGTTAGACAAAAACAATCAACAGAGCATACTAATTACAGGTCTTCTATTTTGTTTTTAGGCTCAATTTGGGCATCATTTTGAAAATCTTATCCCTTAAGAAGACATGGTACAAAAAATACAACCATCTCATCAAAGCTTTATTAATGGCCTAAAAAATATCTCTTTAGCAGATACAGACACTGTACAGAATAATATTAGTCATAGCAATTATTCAGTAGATTCTTGGAAAGGAGCACTGAGACTGACAAGTAAATCACCTTTTCAGAAGAGTTTCTTTCTGTGTCATAATTTCAGTTTTAAAAATATTACTTCCAAAGTTCAAACATTAACCTTTATCTAAGCATCTGCCTTTTGTGTTTGGGGCATCTCTAGGATTTGTTATTCTTCCTAGATAGCAAGCACTAGATTGCAATGATCATGAATTTATCTGCCATTTATCTGGGCTATTTGTGGTATCTTTTCCTACTGAATTCCAAAGAGGCAGAAAATCAAAACGTCTTCTAATGTATTTGCTCCTTAAATAGCAAACAAAAGGGAACAAGAGACTGTGAAATATGGTTCTGAACTTCCCTTCATGCTAGACATAATATCATGCTAATAAAATCCCTATGCTATTCAAACAACAGAAGTTTTATTTTTCAGTTTTCCTTTAAACCACAATAACCTCTGAAAAATAAAGTTGTGTAGAAAAGAAAGAGAAGCAGAGCAGAGGAAGGTTGGAAAGAAAGTAGAGAAATTGTCCATTAGCTTTAGAATCTGCACTAAGGTAGGAAACCTGAAAGCATGAATTCAAGTTTTACTTGGCAACTGCATGATTGACTAAAGTGTTTTTATCCTAATGCAGACAGGAATTATACAAGATTTACAGATAAAGTAAAAGGCTTTCAACAAGGTCGCTGCTGGTAGCACTGAGTGTTGTTCTGTAAGCTGTTTTCCTTGAGCTCCTGCAGGTAATAAAGAAAATTTAACAGTGCATGCATCTAATTTCCCCAATTTCACTGCTGTTTTCAATGCTAAAATATTATAGTGCTTCATGTTATGTACATCTTGGTCTTATATTCTAATAAGGTATTTAAATTAAAGATATTTCTGCTATAATTGTGAGTTCAGAAAGATTTAGTCTCTGTTGCTTCTCTGTAGGCACTCTGTCCAACCTATTTAATTTATTTAGGTGGCGCATGTTTCCTTCTGTGTACTTTGAGAAAATAATGCCTTTTGCAATGGCAGTGAGAGATCTTCAGGCTTCATAATAATGCAATTCTAAGCTGAATATTCTTTTTTCTGCTTCTTCTTCTCTGTCTATGGTGCTGATACAATATTTAAAGTTATGAATATAATAAGACTGTTCATCTCTAAAGGAGAATCCTTCTCTGTGTGATGAAGAGTTTCTGTGGTGAATAGTTCTGTGCAATGAATCAACCTGGAGAAGGGGGATTGTATTTCACAGTATGGAATCAGCTAGGGCTGTTGGAGTAATTGGAAGCATGGTGGGACAGGACTTTTCTGCAGCCTAATGTATATAGTCAGTTCCAGATGAGAAACTGGCAGGATGAAATTAGTGCTCCAAGAATAAAGATGCAGTATTTTTAGGGGAAACTTATGTGAGTGATTACCAACATTGAGTTGGGACAAACAAATCAGCTTAGTGGAAATGATGTAAAAGTAGAGTGAGGAACAAATGTGAATTTGAGTGTGGAAATAAACATGAGAAACTAATGGGCTTCAGTTGGTTGCATGGCTTAAGGACACTAAATTTGTTAAAAATGTGGACTGAATGTTGCAGCCAAGTTTAACGCAGAGCTACTCACAAAGAAGAAATCAGAATCAAATTGAGTATCTGCAGGGAGACAGCCCACGCGTCTGTCAAGAAAATGAGTTTGGACTTGATGAGTTTCCTAAAGCTCAGCCTTATGATCCTTTCTGTTTATTCCTTGTCATAATCCTGACGTGTGGTTCAAAGGTCTCAATGTCCTGCAATTTGCAGTTAGTGCTATTAAAATGGACATCAAACCTGTTACCAATATAAAATCTACAATAATGAAGTGGATTTCCTATAGCTTCATTTCTTTATATATATGTGTATATATGTATATACATATAAATCCACACCATTTTTTTTTTCTCTTTTTTTTCTTCATCTTCACTGATGGACTGTTAGTAGAGTCAGTTCTTGTTCCACATGGTGAAAGCAGAAAGCCCTTGAGTACATACTCAGAAATGTGACTGGTTATGGAGGCAGTTAACATTTATAAAGGTTGCCTCTGGGTCCTCTGCTTCTTTCATTACTCCTTCAAGTCGGTGGAGCCCAAAAGTTCATGTCTGAAGGTTCAACTCTGCAAAGCCACCATGAGAGTAAAAGCTCAGGGTTGGAATAGCTTGAATTCATTATGTTGTTTTATGCCAGAATTTACCATGTTTGATTGTATATTTTGTCAAGGTTGCTGCTTTTTATCTCTGTGGTGAGCAAAAGGCTCCTGCAGGCAGAAATAAAAGGATCTTGTGTCATCATTTGCCAGCTAATCCCTCTTTTGACAAAATGCTCTCTCAGGAGAAGAAAATCCGGTGCTATGTTCACAGTTGTGACAAAATACTGTGCCACTGTGGAACTTACACATATCTTGGGTGTTGGCTGCTCTCCTTCATTACATACTTTGTCACCGAAGCACTTGTGATTCTAGTAGTCTTGCCCCCAGAGGAGATCCACCCACCTGCTGACATCTCTCTTGATGGTCGAAGTGGTGACAGCAGAGGAAGACTGGTGGCTGCTTCGTTTCCCACCATAAGACCTGTTAGCAGGTGATTGTGATACTAGCAGTGATAAGTGGCTGTAATCAGACATCCACCAGGGGGCAATCACATGGCATTCAGGTGTCCAGCACATGGCAATCATGTGGCAAACATGCCTCAGGCACGCACCTGGCACACGCCATTCACATGTCTATCGTGCACCAATCACAATCCCAACACTTTTGTACAAAACAAAATTTGAAATTTAGTGACTTAGTGCTGCTTGGGCTAGAAGACTCAGAGGCTGCTGCTCTTCTTTCTCATTAAAATTTAAGTTTGTGCAAGGAAATTTGAAAAACCATTGTCACTTCATTTGTGCCAAAAATGTTGTTTTTCAGCCAGGTTTTTTGAGAGAAAATTTCTAGTGTTTTTGACCCCAAACGAATTGCTTAAATCACCCTACTGATACTTCTTTCAAAAGCCTTGGTTATACAGTGTATCTGTATACACAGTGTATTTGTATATGTAGATGAATATATGTATGATTTGATCTATATAAAAGTGCATGCAATAATTGAAACTTCCCTGTCCTTGAAGTTATTTATCTCACACGAGAGTTAAAGTTAGTTGACAGGACAGAAAGTGTGCTTTGTGACATATATTTCATGAAAAGTTCTTGCAGACTCCCAGGTGGTTGGTGGCCATTCAGAACAGTTACCTTCCTGAAGCAATTTTGTTCCTTATTTGTGTGTAATAGATCTTTAAATCTTTGATATTGAAAAAGTGTGTCTGTTATAAAATAGTAAATATATAAATCATAATGTGATACAGAACAGCCCTTCTTTCTGTTTACTTCTGTGTAGACTTTGCAACTATAATGGACAAATGAATTTTTCTTAAATAAATGCAGGCCCCTTCAAAAGGCTTGATATAATAAGTATCCAGTGTAAATGACCACTGCTTTGGTTTGTGTGTGAATTCTCCTTGCAATGGAAGTTTCAGAATTTGCTGCAGCAGCAAGAAAGCAGTAATGCAGAATGAGGTCAAGCCAATGAAGAGTGGTAAGTGTAGTGATCAATAACCAAGTGATTTGTGAAAAGCAGTTGATGACAGTGAGTGTGTGTTGATTCCAGATGTGTTGGTACTGTAGGAGCAAGGCATGTTTTAGTGGATTACACTGCTATACTGCATGGTAAGCCATTCCCATTTGCTTCCTGAGGGTGAATGTTGGTTGCAAATGGCATTATTGGGTCAGATTTAAATAGTTTAAATAGTGCTAAGTAGAATAATGATGATTGTGTCTAAACTAGGAAAACGCAGGTAGGACGGAGTAGTCTGGAGAGTGTGCAGTGGCTTAGGGGAAGGTCACTTGTTCAGTTGTTTGGTTTTTAGGCTGTGCTTTTAATGGATTTGCTTACATGCAGTGTTTACTCTTCATATGACTCTATGACAAAGATTTCAAATGGATTGCCATAAAAATGAAGCAAAAGTAAATGAATGCGTATTGAGAGATGTATTTTTTTAACTTGACTGCCCATAGTTTGACAATTTTTCTTCTATCAAAGAAGAAACTTCAGGGAAGAAACCAACCTTTTAATATAGAGGTTTACAGCTGAAGTAGTAAGCTGACATTGTTTGGATTTTTATTACCTTATAGATCTTCTCTGATATCTAAAACAAGCTGATTGGTCATATATACATTGACTATTCATTTAATGAATTGCAGCTTTGTGAGTCATGCACTCAACAATGAAGTTTTAGCTATTGTAATCTTCGTACTTTTTAATCATTAAAGGTTTCCCTTTTCTGATTTTTGTCATATAAGAAGTTGTTACTCATGCAGGTAATCCCATTAAAATTCTCTGAGACTGCTACTGTGAATAGCCTGGTAGTCTGAGTCTAAATTAATAAAGGAATCTCATTTCTATTTTTCTAGAGTAGAGGTATATCAAACACTGAAAGTGCTATGAGTGTTCTTTAACCCAACCTGTAAAAGATAGCATAAATTTAAAAAGTGACAGTTTCTATAATACATAGCAAGAACAGCAGAAATTATGGTGACTGCTGAGATGCTGAAATCACTGTATGAATTTTCTGTAGTTGAAAGGAAAATGGGAATCTGGTTCTGCTTTTTTTGCAGCATTTTTGTGCCAATGTAATGCCACAGACTTCAGTGTCTGTCAATTTGTACATCTGACAATGTACTCTCACACGTGTAGGAGTATATTTATCTTGCAATTTCAGGAAAACTGATTCAGTTATATGTCTGGGGTTTTTAGAGGAAAGAGCACCATATTGTAAAGCTCTGTCAACAGCTGAGGGTCACTACTACCATTGTATTTAATGCTTCTCTAACTTCTCAAAGAAAGTTGATTTAAATCGAAGTTATGTGCCTGTCCTGTGACCTGCAGTGTTTTAAATGATGAAGTGAAACAGAGAAGGTAATTCTGAGATAAAAAGCCTTGAAATATTAGACAATGTAATATTTTGTGGAGTATCCTAACCTTTTGTCATGAAATTACGTTTCAAAAGGAGTTAATCCTGAAAATATCATATTTATATTATTCAGCAGACTTCAATTACTTTTAGTGCTAAACAAACATTTTAATGCAAAGTTGAGCTATCTTTTTGAAAAATGAAGTAGTTAGGCAAATCCCAGGGATTTTATAAGCTTGTTCTACCTTTAACAGAGTTTATAAGCTGCTTCATCTGAATCAGCATGCCTGAAGGAAGAAACTTCACAAGTCTTCCAGAGCTTTGAATTCTGCCATGCATGACTTCTCAGAGGTTTTCAGCATTTTCAGCCTACCCTGTCAGGTTGAGAGACATTGCAGATGGCCAGTGAAGCTGGAAAGGTTTTATACACTCAGCAGCAGTAGTTTTTTGCAAATCACAATGGTGGAGCTCAGGCTTTCCAAGAGCAGCAGTTCTGGGTCTGCACTATGAGCACTTACTGCAGAGAAGTGCTGCTGTGAAGGTCTTCCAGAGAAGACTGGAGTGCATCAGCTATTTTACTTTCTCTGTGCGCACAGTGTTATCCCCATATTTTCCATGATTCATTTTCAGGAATACATTCAATCTTGGGAAGATATTGCAGAAATAAGCATTGATGCCTTTTATTTATAAGCAGTGCATACTGTATAAAGCTTAATAGAAAAATAACGTGGTGGAATCCTGAAGGTGGCGGTCCAAGACAACTTTGCACAGCAAATATGTATAAAAATATACACATTTCTGCAAAACTGGAAAAAAAATCTTTCCTATTTTAGATTATATTTTTTTTTATTTATTTATTTATTTATTTTTTTTTTAGCATTAGTAAGGCACCGTCAACAATCAATAAGGCTCCTGGGCCTCTTTGGAAGTCTTTTAGATTCTGGAAGAGACTCCTGAAATACCTTGTACAATCAGTAATTTCAAACAGGGGCTGTTTTTTACAAAAAAAGTGAAATAGCAGTTCCTGCTCTGGAGGGGAGTTATGGACTCGTGGTTTCCAGTTTGTCCATGTTTTCCTGTATTTCCATATTTTTAGTGTTGAACTGTATATGTCCAAGTTACTAATTGCTGACGTATTTCAGAGATCTTGGATCAATAAGCACTTACAGAAATAATGTCAAACCTCCCCTTAAACTTACCTTAAAAGCTATTTTCTTGTGTGTAGCTTATAAGAAATATAAGCAAATTCTCCCTGATACGCCCTACCTTCATTTTCCACACAATTCAACAGAGCAGTGAATTACACTCATGGGAAAGCAATGCAAGGAAAAAGTTAGTGCAATAAATATCTCATTGCCCAATAGGTCCTCTTAGGTCTTGACATTTTATGATAGATTTTCCTGGACGTACACTGGCACATACACACACCCTGTGGGATTATAGCAATCATGCCTTGAAAATATATTTGCATTCACTAATAGTGAATCACCTGAATTTATCCCAAATAAAAAATAAATCATGCCAGTTTCTCTATTCAGTAATTAGATTCCTTTTGCACATTTTTATTTTTGATGCATAAGCATTTCTATAAATGCATTACATCTGGGTACTGTGATGAAAAGGTTATTAGAAAATGTGACACAGACAGATAGTCTTTGTGTTAAAATAATTCCCCAGCTGCGTAAGTAAGACTCTGCATTGGCCTTGTGTTACTGTAGCAAGATTTTAGCTGCTGATCTAGGACACTGTGTCATCCCAAGGAAACATGAATAGGTCCAGATCTCCCAATTTATCTTTCAGATTTTTTTACCAGTATATGTCCAGGATAGTTTGATTTGCTAGGCATTATTTTTAAATCCCTAATATTGATGAAGTGATTGAGGTAAATTTACAGTTGACATGTAAAAATATTATATCAGCCTTGGAGGCAATAACAAACACACTGAATGTCAAGCCATGAGAGAGAATATGTTCTTTAAGTTCTATACAATATGTTTATATTTCTCAACTAAAACTGTAAAAACTACCCCAAGAAAACACATGCTGTAAACTAGCAGAAATTATGTTCATATTGCCATGAATGCACTACTGAATGCATCCTCTTTTTTAGAGAAAGTGCAATCCAAAGATTGAAGAGTAAGATCAACGACAATAACTTTCACATGCACATGCAAAAACATCTGCTAACCTTTCCAAACACAGCAGACTTTCACCTTGATGTGTTTGCATTGCTTGGAAAATGATCTGCTCTCCATTAAATTCAACATTAAATGGCCCAGTGGGTGTAATGAAGCAATAACATAGTAAAAAAAAAAAAAGCCCTAAAAAAGCCCTATAGCTGTAAACGCTGCCAGAGCTACCTGAATGTTTTATAATGAGCATTTATAATCTGAAAAAAAGGAGAGATTCCTTCTGTGAAAGCACAACACAGGTACTAATTCCTCTAGTTGTTTTTTTGGGGTTTTTTTGGTTGTGAAAAAAAAAAAAATCTGAATTTTCATTATCCCTTGCTTATAGGCTTTTAATTTCTTCTACCCCACCGTCACTATTGCCAGTTTATTTTATTTCATGTCTGATGGCCGCATTTTTTTGTGTATAGCAAAGATTTTAGAGCTTGAACTGCCTTTCCGAAAATAATAATTCTTTATTGTGTAATGTTGTTTTTTTGGGGGAAGTGATGATTTTTTCTTGTTTTGGTTTTTTTTGTTTGTTTTGTTTTGTTGTTTGGTTTTGTTTTTTTTGTTTTGTTTTGTTTTTTTGGTTTTTTAAAAAAAAACACCAGAATTCCCACAGAATTTATTCATGTGGCTTGCCTTTTAATTCTTTTTCTGTTACATTTTGTAGATTTATTTTCATCATCATATTACTAAAATACTTAACCTCAAAAGAAAATAAAAAGTGACTGTGTGTCTAAAGAGATAACTTGTCAGCAAACTAGTCACAAACACTAACTGAAACTTAATTTTAAAAATTGCCTACTTGGATCCAGTCGTATTTAGTGATTGTATTGGCGTGTTAAGAATGGAACTTACTTGTCGGCAAAAATGAGTTGCTCCTTTTGCCCAAACAGCTGTCCATGCTCCTGCTTTTTGCCGAGGTAAAATTTTGACTGGATATTTAGGAAAACTAAAGATATTTAAGGTGGAATATGGCACTTATAGAATATCTGGATGACAGGTTGTAGGCTGATTTCACATCTGGTAGTTAATCCAGAGAGACTAAAAGAAGTGATTTTTTGTCTATGAAATCAAAAGTAATATTCTTGTATGAGGAACAGTGTGGCCAGGAGGACTAGGGAAATGATCATCCCCCTGTACTCAGTATTGGTGAGGCCACACCTCGAATCCTGTGTTCACTTTGGGCTCCCTCCACTACAAGAAAGACATTAAGGTGCTGGAGTGTGACCAGAGAAGGTCAACAAAGCTGGTGAAGGAGCATAAATCTGCTGAGGAGCAGCTGAGGGAGCTGGGATTATTTAGCCTGGAGAAAAGGAGACTGAGGGGGTACCTTATCGCTCTCTATAATTGCCTGTCATTTGTTCCTGCGAGGTGGGGATCCTTCTCCCAAGTAACAAGTGACAGATGTCCTCAAGTTGTGCCAGCAGAGGTTTAGATAGGATATTAGGAAAAATTTCTTCCCTGAAAGGGCTGTCCAGCATTGGAACAGGCTGCCCAGGCAAGTGGTGGGGTCACCTCCCTGGAGCTTTTTTAAAGATTTGTGGATTTGGCAATTAGGGGCATTTTTTAGTGGTGGCTTGTCAGTACAGGGTTAATGCTTGAACTTGATGATCTTAAAGATCTTTTCCAACCTAAATGATTCCATGATTCTATTCCCTATTCTATATTTCTCCTTCCCTTTAAAACCTGTACTGAGTGCCTATCTTCTCTGAAATGTTGCTAAAAACAAGGTTTTTGTCTAGCAGAGTCAGTCTGAATTACGATCGGATGCTTCTGTCCCTTCTTTTTGAGCCCAGTCAACTCTTGAGTGTTTTTGACAGGAGTTTTGAGGCTGTGAGTACAATTTCCAAATGTGGAAATCAAGAATATGGAAAAAATAATGCACTCCAGGTTGTTTGACAACAACAAATTTTCTTGGTAAGCAGAGCACTCATAGCTTTGCTAGCTATGCCATTTACCATGTTAATTACTGCCTCATGTACAAGGTCTGCACCACAATATAGTGCTGGTGAAGAGGGAGGTGATGAAACTCAAACTGCTCCCCTTACCTGCATGGGAAGAGCATCCCTCAGGACCTGGGTACCAGACACATAGCTGAACCTGTGTCTTTATTTGGCTCTATTTTATGCAGAAATCTTTGTTTTCATGAGGACCGTTTCTGAAAACAGATTGAATACAAAGCAAATGAGGGAGTTTTCATGGCTTTTAAGTCATCACAGTAGTGCTTCTCAGATTTTAGAAGCTAATGTTTGCAAATTAATTACTTGGCCTTTAAATAGTTCCAAACCACCCAAAGTGCTCCATTATGTTAGCACAGGCTTGAGAAATAGATATGTATTACTAGCTAATTGAATAACATATGGTGTTGATTAGTGCTTGGTTCTTTTTATAGAACTCAATTAAAAAACTGACTGCAGTATATTCTGAGACTATGAGATGTCTGTTGGTTGCTTCTGGCACGAGGGAACTGCTGAACCAAGAAATTATGAACTTTTTCTCTTCAGTTCATCTATAAGTTCCTTTAGGATCTTGTGGTGCATGTGGCTGTGATGGGAGATGGGCCAGAGTTTGTTCATTTACTGCAGTATTGAAATGCAGCCTTTCCTGAAAGATTTAAGTGCTCTCCCAGCAAAGCAAACAAAAGCCCAGGCCTTCATTTTCTGTGGTATTACTCAAGATATACAAATATAAAATGAACCTATTTCAAATGGATAAATATCTATTCTTATAGAATTCAGATTGCAGAGATGTGTTTCTTAGGAAGAGTCTCAGGACACAGACTCAATCTCATTTTACCTCATTCCAACATATGAGGAAAACCTGACTTTATTTCTTTCATTTGGTGCACTTTTTGCTTAAGAGATTATTTTCCTCTTAAACTTCACAAAAATCACCTGAGATGACGATGATGATTTTCTTATTATTCACATGGGTGATTGAAGTGGTATAACAGCTAGCAGCAGCCGTCAGACTGGGAGGAGTTGGAAGGATACAGAGAAACAATAAACAAGAAAATAAGATGTTTTTCTCCCTGACTTATCTATTTTTTTCCCTCCTACGATACCTCTTCTACTGTATATTTTGTCGAATTTTTATAGAGAAAATTTGGTAAATAGTTGCTTCAAATGTGATGTGATCTGCACTATATGAGGCAGACAGCAAGAAAAAATACTGACTTTTATCTACAGTTTTATCACTGAATAGTAATTTAGCTCTTGCGTGTATGACCTGACAAACTCTTCCTTGCTTTTTAGAAGTGAGTGATTATTCTTACAATCCTAAAACTCCTAGTAGAAAAGCCTCCCAACAGTGTAAAATTACCTAATGCCTATATTTTCAAGATTTTTATATCAAATTTTATTATATACCATTTTGTATTTAAATTTCATCTAAAAGGCTCAGAACAAAGGAGGTGCTGAAAAATCAACTGGTTTCTAAAAAGCATTTCAAATCCCAGTAGATTCCCATTCCACAGTAGCTCTTCCACTGAAATGACGTTCATTCATCCATCCAGAGAAAACAGACGAGTCCTGCAGCGTATCCTGAAGGTTACTCGGGTCATTTGGGAGGGAGCTGTGTTTCAGAGATGCAGTGCTTTCACCGTGAGTGACCTTTCAACGCTTTGCTGTTGTTAGTCCTTCCCGTTGTATGTTTGTAACTGCCACGGCAGTGATGTGCAAAATAGACCATTCATGACCTAAATCGCTCTGGGCTCAAAACCAGGAGCAGGTGCAACCGTGATCAAAACTGGAAGGCTACAGAATTGAGATCACATCATCCAGTGATAATGGGGGTGGAAGCAGCAAAAGCTACTTTATTTTTGTATTGCTGATCCTTCCCCCAGGCTGCCCTGCTTCCCCCCACCCCCAATATATAAAATAGATGGCAATATGATCATTTTAAGCTTCTCCCGGGAACCAGTGTCTAGAGTCAGCATTTTATCCAGTGAGGTCAATTAAAGGTTGCAAAGGCAAGTTAGCTGTCACTGGCTTTTTGGTAAAGACATCATAAGTACCCACTGCATCAGGGAGTTTCAAGTAGCATAATGGGTAAATAGGAAGACCTTAGCACAGAGATACCAGTTTTGGGAAGGCTCCTGTCACACAGATTGGCTCACAATGTGAAAGAGATTCTTAAATGCTGACGCAAAGATGACCCTGCTACCATGACTCTCATCAGCTGGTAATGTCCTATCACCTGAAAGTTAGAGTACCAAATTTATGATGTTTGAAAACATATGAAGAGTCCAGTTGTTACCAGAGGTGTTTTTTAGTGTAGCATGCCAGTAACGTTCCCCTAATATGTGAAAACTGACAAGGTGATGATTAGAGAGAGGATATTGATAAGTGATCAATCTTTTTCTCTTTTTCTCTTTTTTTCTATTCTTTTTCTTTTTTAAACATTGCACTATCAACAGTTTCTTCAAAGCATCTCATATCTGTTGATATCTGTTGTTATCAGTTTATATCTCAAAACCAAGTAGTATTATTATTATTACCTGCAAAAATCAGTCCTTTTAATGTTTGGAGAGCTATTATGACAGGCAGAGCAAGATTCATCCTTTCTAACTTTATATCTAGCACAGACCTGCAAAGGAAGAGGAATACATGTTTCTAAGAACAAAACACTTGAGTTTATGATGTAGCCTGTTTCATAGTGAGATGACTCTCCATAGGCCTTCTTGGTGACTCTACAGTAATTGCGGAGTCTAAGGATGAGCAGCTGAAATGCAAACATCTGCATCTTTGATGATTGCTACTTAAATGTCTTTCACAGTTTTGAAAAGAAATATTAGAAACTCCTGAATACTGTAATTAGTGAACTTTTGTTCTTAATGCCCTGTCCATATTTTCTATCCTTCATCTTTTACAGGAGTGTATTTGTTGTAGCAACCTGTTGGGAAGTAGACAAGGAGATATTCTTTAAGATCTACAGAATCATAGGAAGATTATGTTGGAAGGGATCTTAAAGATCACCTAGTTGCAACCTTCCTGCCATAGGCAGGGATCCTTTCATTAGACCAAGTTAAGCAAAGCCCCAACCAGCCTGGCCTTGAACCCCACCAGGGATGGGGAGTTCACAATCTTTCTGGGCAACCTCGGTGCTTCACCACACTTCTAATAAGGAATTTTTTCCTGATATCTAATTTAAACATATTCTACTTCAGTTTAAGGCCATTCTCCCTTTTCCTGTCACTACAGGCTCTTATGAGAAGTCCTGCTAGAGCCTTCTTGTACCCTTCAGGTACTGGAAGGTTTCTTTAAGGTTCCTCTGAAGCCTTCTCTTCTTCAGGCTGAACTGGGTCAATCATCCGTGGCAAAAGGTCTGCATTCAATGCAGCTGACTTAAGTACATAGTGGTCTCTTACTCTGGGATTCATATCCTCTGTTGGCCTCTTGAATGTACCCAACACATTTGAGCATTATGTACACAAAGTCACAGTGACTGGTATAGTTCTATGATGGTAAGACAGTCTGGTAACAGAACAATTAGTTGTAATACAAATGAGCAAAGTTTCCTTTCAATCTTCTTGAATAGAAAGTATGCCACTGGCTTGCAGCTAAGAAGGTAAGGATTGTTTCATGGGAAGGATGTGATTTCTAATCCCTTACATTCAAGCACATTTAAGAGAAATCCCCAAGCAGTAGCTTTGTTGCCTAAGCCAGCAAACACCACAAATTGTAGCTGTGCTGGTTTTCCACATGGGACAGTTTTCTACTTCACAAAGCTATAATGTCACGCAAAGTTCATTTTTACTGGTAAGCAACATTGAGCCAAAATTGAGTTCAGAGCCGCAGGGAAAATAACTGTAGGTATTTATCCAGAGTGCTATTTAAATTGTCTTGAAATTTTCAGATCTTGGTTGCATTGTTCACTTGTTTCTAGTTCACTGCAGGCTTCATTAGGGCCCCTAAAATTGAGAAGCTATCTTTCTTTTGGAGGCAGGGGGGAAGTTATCTGAAAAAAATGATGATTTTAAAAGATATGTAGCCAGTAAAGTCAAGATGAATTCTATAATATGATGGCATGGAAAGAGGGTTTTCATTTAAAGCCCATCTATTTTCCCATAGGATCAAACCAATAAGACACTGATAGGAATTAATAATTGCTTTAAAATGAAGATTACAATGTTTTCTTTTAAGCATATTCCATGTAATTTTCCAATAGGAAAAACTAAGCATTCTTTTCCTTGCCTTCATCAATCAAAATTGCTGCCTAAATATTTCACTCCAGAAAACAGAAGTATGCAATGATGGATGCATGAGCTGAACACCTGCTGCTCTCATGAAGTAGACTGCATCTGTGTTATTTTAAACACTGGTGGATCTTTGAAGATTTTATGAATTTGATACGTTTTTTCCCCCATTTCTTAAAAAATAATAGTTGGAGTGGTAAATTGTATTTTAAAAGTGTGTCAGCAAATTATACTCAGGTATTTCCCCCTTCTTTGTCCCTTAATATCTTTATTTACTTGTTCATTAAGAAATATTGTAAAAATGACTCAGGATGTTTTAATCCTAAACTATTTCTGTTTTTACAAATTTTTTTGTCTTCATGTTTGGAATATTTTTTTTTCTCAAATCAATCAATTTGTGTCCAATCAACATACTGATTACTGCTGTGTAATGCTAAATTTACAGCAAGTGGTTTGCATGGATGTGTAATATTTCACCTTAG
Organism: Cephalopterus ornatus; assembly: GCA_013396775.1. Lineage (NCBI taxonomy): Eukaryota > Metazoa > Chordata > Aves > Passeriformes > Cotingidae > Cephalopterus > Cephalopterus ornatus. Next base: position 246,465 of record VZRE01012463.1, on the reverse strand, counting down.
TCCTTTAGGAGTGCCATCATATATTCAGAAATCACTGTATATCTGGAAGGGAAATGGTGATGGACTGCAGTATAAAATGTATTTCCAGAACTTCTGTCTTCCTAATTGTTACCTAGACTCGGTACTGCAGCTCTAATGCCATCACAGCTTTCTAATGAAAGCACATGGTAGAGGCTTAATTCACTTTTTTCCACAGTGGAATTCTTCTTATTATTTTATATGCCTTTAGCAAGTGTGCATTTTGTAATTTTTCTGGAATGAGATTAGAATGCAAGACAGATTCTATATGCCAAAAATAAGATTCTTATGGATTAGGCTGTGTTGACTGGAATATTAAAGGGACGTAATAACATGCTAATATACTTTATTAAGCTCCCAGCCTATCTGTGTAAATGTTTCAAAAGGAATTAGATATATGTGCACATAGTGTACAATGTTTAATTTACTAGATTATATTTGCTTCCAAAGTTTTATGTCTTGGTTGGAAAATCTGTTTTATTACAGTAATCTCATGCCTATATGGTTAGCACTATAGGTCTAGAGATATACTGTAATTTTTAATTCATACTGCTCTCTAGTGGGGAATGTTTTCAATGCAAAAGATTATATATATATATATAAATATACAGCACGTATATAAACTCGGATTACCAAAAGGTTACTCTCGGCTAGAGCAATTCAGTAAAACTAGTGCTATAGTGTTAGCATTTTAATTCTTGTACTGCTTTGATTAAAGACTGAATTTATTAATTTAAAAATATTTTAGACAGATGAATCTTTGGCATGAACAGTATCCCCAACAAACTCCAAAAGGCTGAGAAGTTGATAGACTGATGATGCTTCCTCAGGAGGAACCTCCTTCTTTGATTAGGAAAAATATGTTATAGATCTGCTATCGAAAAAACTCAGGCTTTCTCCTAAGCTTTCACAGTCTCTTAATGTCTTTGGGGACAGTTATGCTTTGTCTGTAAAAGTTCCTACCATCACTGTTGGTATAATAACCTTGCTCTTAATAAATAACTACTTTTATGCTGATTTTCTTTTCCTCTGTAATTTTGCTTTGGAATGATTTGTTTAGCCTGCTTTCTCACCCCTTGCTTTCAACAGCTACAATCCTAGATAAGAGTTGACCATACACAAAAGCTGAAATAATACTGACAGAACTAGTGGAGTGAGTTTTTAATCTACAACAAGTGCAGAGCTCCTCTCAGACCTGTGTCTGTACTTTCTTAAATGAGATGGTTTTAGTTACCATAAAGTAACACAGTGTTAATTAGATAGCAAACAAATCAGAAAACTGAGATGGAAACTGATTTGAGTATTGAAAGATATTATATTTAAATCTTATATAAAGTTGTCTTTATGATTTGATCAGAAAGCAATAAATGTCTTTAAATCCTTGGAAGGTCTGGCAAAAAGTTTAGTTGATGAAATTCAAAGCATTTGAAGATATCTGAAGAATGATTTGCAGTATTTTGGTGTTATCAGACCCAAATCTGAAGGCTTGTTTAGACTTGTTTTTAGGTACTGAACCTTGTCTAGATCTGACATTAAAGACATCTGTAGCCCATTTTCTTGTGTTGCTTTAATAATCCTTTTTGTTTCTAGGTTGACTGATTTGTCAATTAGACACCAAATAGTATCACCCTATTTAAGGCTGCAGTAATTTTGTCACTCAAAGTATAGATTAAATTCTTCGTCTACTCCTTCATTTATTCACTAAGTCTGGGAGAACAAGCACTTTAAACATTTATATGGTATAGAAAGGTCTCATCAAAATGCTATGTTAGTATAACATTTTGCACTCCTTGAATAGTAAATTAGGTTTACAGTGTGCAGAGCATTCCTTCACCTGTGCCATTTCTGCTCATTTTTAGTCACAGAAGTTCTTGTTTACATTGGTTTCACTTGAAGTTCTGCAGATGGGATTATCTTCTCATTTCTGTAGTCGTTACTGTCTGGTATTAGCTGAATCTAAGTTAACTATCCTTCAATTATAACCCTGGGAGGCTAAGATAAGAAACTAATAGAATGTGTTTATTTGTCTTTGAACTACTTTAAATGAGCAAAGCTATGAAATGATTAGACTTGTGCTTGGAAGCATTCACAGTGGAGAGGGGGTGACTGGGGTTTCTAAATAATAAACTCAAGGGTAAGATCTGTGCATTTAAGCGTACTGAACTAATATATAAGGGAGGGTATTTTTTCTTCTGTTAATTGTACCTCCTCCCCCTTTTTTTCCCGCTGGCTGCAGGACTGTTTCTGTCACATTTTTTCAGCTGCTGCACCATGTTTTTAGCCTTTCTTAAATAATTTATCACAGAGGAGCCACACCCACATCTGATGGGCTCAGCCTTGGGCACTTAGCTGTGTAGTTACTCAAATTACATAGCAGAACTAAAAAAAAACGTGTACAGAAAGCAAAATATGTGAGTGGAAATATAATATTGAAATATAAAATGCAAAAAAATATTTTCTGCCTTTTACTGGGTTGCAGATATAGCTGTCTTGTGTGTATTATTTTGTATTACTCATCAATTTTCTCTCTTATGTTTTTTCCCATCCCAGAAAACATGAAGAAGCCGTGGAGCCCCGATTTACCAGTTGATAACCAGTCATACAATTCAGATTTCTCATCTATCCCAGACAGGGAAGGTGAGAAAGATTTAGCACCTGACGGTACTGAAGAAAAGAAGGAGAGAGAAAAGAAACACACCAATTTCACTTTGTGTAATGTTTGTAACATTCAGCTGAACTCTGCTGCTCAGGCACAAATCCACTACAACGGCAAATCCCATCAGAAGAGGTTAAAACAGCTAAGCAATGGAAATCTCAAAAGTGATAATGGTAAGCATTATAATATATATACCTTTGCCATGTTTTGATTGGAGAATTGCAGCAGTGTGCACTAATGTCAATATATATGAATCTAAAGGTTTTTTATTCAGACCACAAATTCTTTGAAGTTGAGGCAAAGGCTTTTGGTGACTTCAGAGGGCTTGAGGTCATCCCGAGCATGAGCATCTGGCAAATAGCTAAATGTGTACTATCTGTGTTATTACAAGGGTTTTCGTTTTATATTTTTTTTTACATGATGATGTTTTTTCAAATTCATTCTCATTTCATTTGCATTTTGATGGTTTTCAGCATAATCAGTGATATTCCATATTTCAGTGTACTAGAAAGGTTATACTTGTTAGGGATGTGTTTGCTTTTAATGAATGTAAGATGGTTGTGAAATAAATTGAAACAAATACATTACACAGAACAAATATATTCCCAAATTCCTTTTAGTTTAGGTTGTTTAATCAGGGTTCAGCCCATAGCTAGCATAAGTTTATTTAAAGATCATGGCTGAAGTCAAACAGAGATGGAGCAAAGGTTATTTTGATTGTAATTGATTTCATTGACAGGTTTGAGCATTTTGCAGTAGGTGACATTATTTTCCTACTGTCAGAGTGAATTGTGCACCTCAAAGAAAAACACATTTGTTGTTCTGTGTACCAAAGCAGATTCAACAGTAGAAGCAAATAATGGTCCCTGACAAGAAAATACAGATTACTATGTCATAAATTTCTCAATTTCATAACAAGTAGTACTCAACTTTGCCATACCATGTGTAGAGCTGTACTGCATTGTTCTGACTCTTTCCGTCAGAGAAATGATTGTCTTAACATCATGTACTTAGGACTTTCAGACTTTCTTTCTTCAGATCACACATGTTGCACAATACTTCGTGGCATGAGTTGCTTCCTGCCCCACCTGCAGAAGCATATGCAAAACAATAATCCTTAGATAGAACTTCATATTATTATTATAATAATAATCTGTGCTTTGTCCTGGCTTTAAGAGTGGGGAATAACATTGATGTGTTGCCAAAGTATGTTGGATGTGAGTGCTTTTCTGTGTCTGAGGTGTTGCTCATTTCCATAAAAATAAAACAATAAAACAAACACCCCCATAACATCGAATAACATAATTAATTTTGTCTTTAAGTGGCAAGCATTTGGCACTGTTTGGTGTTCAGGCTTAAGAAAAAAACTACTATCGTTAGTAGGAGAGCTGTGGAAATGCATAAAGAAAGATTGATTTCCTAATTGATTAAAGGTACAATATGGTTATCTATAAATGCATTCTTTATAAAATCAAATAAACACAATCTAATGTTATTGCTGTCTTTGGTTAAGGAGAAATTGTGTTATCGTTATTATTAGCACAACAAGTTTGCTAATGATAGAAAATGTTTTTCTGCAGTTCATTTTTCCACTTTAATCCATGATAATGAAAGAATTAGTAATTAAGCAATGCTGAAATTAGTATCGAAGAGCTTCAATTATGCTTCAACATTTATATTCTGGAGAGGCTCAGACTAGCAGTATAGCAGCTTATTTCTTATTTCCTCCTTAAAAGTATCCCTGTGTCATGTGTAGCTGCATCCATTTGCAGTCAGAAAATAGCTGATTGAGTATCTTGTTCTTTCTTTCAAAGTGCAGTTATTTTGGGGGGTTATCTAAAACTCGAGGATTTTCAAATCTGGTAGATCTTCAAGTGTCATCAAAAGTAGCTCTCCATTGAGAGAATAATGTAGGGTAGAGCATAAGGAAGTGATTTTTCCCATGTCACCAAGTTTAGTTCTTTTAAACTGAATGTTATAAAGGAAAGAGAGACCAATGTTAAGTATTTCTTGCTTGAAGTGAGAACTGAATTAGAACTGAATGTTTGAGTATCCATCCTCCCCGCACTTTGAACAGAGACCCTGTTTGAGATCCCTTTTCTAAGTCAAGTAGAAATCAGAACCTGGCAGTCCTTCCACAATAATAGGTTTTGTCATAACTTCTGTATTTGAAATATGGGCAGTGCTTTTCAGACAAATGATTGTTTTGTTGATGAGAGCCCAGTCAGCCCTGGTAACATAATATATGCCCATGAATAAATAAATTGTGACTTGACTCTTTGAGTTTATCATGTGCATGCAAATGGTGCTTTTTGAAGGTCACTGATGTAACTGTTAAACATGCCCAGTACTGTTTATTCAATGTATGTCAGTAGGATACTTTATGAGAATTGTATTTCTTGTATAGAAGTCTGATTGTCACAGAAGACAGATGTTATGCTCAATGTCCAGGTTAATGACATAATAATTCCTGAGACTAAATTCTGCTGTAAATTATACTTATGTAAATGTTCTGCTCTATGGGGTCATCTTCTAATGTTTTGTCATCATAGTTATTCATTATATCTCATGTCATATGAGTGAAATGTTTGCACTAGGCACAAGAAAACTCCATTTCCAAATACAGTGTTTCACAGACCATACTCTGAGTTGTATATGCCTTTGCAATGTTGAGTGCTCCCTTGGAACTAACATATGTGGAAAGGCTGGGAAAAATATTGCAGTTGTGACTTCTCACTTTGTTTCATCTCACAAAAAGCAGGACAGTTTGTGTATTCTGTATCACTAGGGGGTAATAGAAATGTAGGATTGATTCGTATGAAACAAAAGCCTGTGTCCTGTTCCAAAATGATTTGCTGTGGACTGGTGAACAGAGGTAAGGCTTAGCTGTATTAGCTTTGGACTGTGTAATTAGAGCTGTTATGCTATAGTCATCATCTTTTAACAGTGTGAAGTAGCTTTTATCTGCTGAACGTGAATAACAGAGCATTTACTATAGCTGAATATCTCTGCCTAATTTCAGAAGGTAAGTTGCTTACACACAAAGCCTGTTAACATCTGCAAATATACAATTAATAAATAATGTGCATTGTGGGGTTAAATACGATTCTTTGCTGCTCTATTAGTATCTGGACTAAATTTGAATAATTCACCAGATAGACTCTAACTAACTCTAATCAACTCTGCTAGTTTATTCTCTGTCTGCTTGGCAGCTTTACTGTACAATACCCACCTGGTTCTTTCCTTGGGCAGAGCAGCCTCAGAATAGCACACTGCAGTCACAAAAGTGATGTGAACCCAATGTTTCTTGTGTCATTACTCGGTACAGTGATTTGTGATGACTTAACAAGACACAGTCAGACATCTGCACTTCTGTTACTGAACTGTATGTACTTGGGAGTAGCACAATTTTCTGTGTTCCTTCCTCCTAATAATTGCCCTTTATGTCACTTGAAAAGACTTCTCACACTTCCCTGATTACACTCTATAGCATATTCTTCTTACTGATGATTTTTTTTCCTTTCTGCTCTCATGCATGCAGTGGCAAGGTGACAAGGAAGTCAGTGGAGATTTTGATTATGTTTTGAGATTAACAGAGGACAAAATACAGTTTCTATCTGGTCTGCTGACATTGCACCAATTTTTGTATAACCAGCCTGGACACTGTGGAAAGAGGTGATCCCTTGTGGAAAATCGTTTCTTCTGACCAGTAGGAGCAACTTACTCCTCTACTGACAGAGTGGAAAAATAGCTGCAGATGCAAATGTAGAGCAGTACCAGTGAGAAAGCTGATAGTTCTAAAATTTTATGTGAACCAGAATTTCTCCTCTACTTCCTTTTGTGTAAATTGCTGAATTGTCATGAGCGAACAAGGCATGGTTACGACAAAACCTAAACCTTCTTTCCTCTGCAGTACTTTCTGCAATACATTAGATAACAAGTGGGAAAATAATGAAGGAGATGAACAATGTCACCAAATTCATTCAACTCCTTTCACTTTAAAAATTGATTTCTTTTGAAACACAGGAGCCAGTGAGGCATTTGGTAGTAGTTTCTTTATCTATCTCTCCGAATTTATAACTTAGGCAAAAGACTATCCAGTTTAGTAAGTTTACCTATAACTTTTTTTTCAATGAAATTTGATTGAAATAAAATTTTTTTGTACTATGAATAAGGACATTGATTGTATGGATGAAAGAAGCAAAAAGTATTAGAATTGTTTTTCCCCTTGATAACTGCAAAAAGCAAATCACTTAATTCACTACTAGATACTTTGAATGACAATTTGATTGTTATGGTTATGCTGAAATAGGCACTAAAATAGTAGCAAAGTTTATTTCCCACATTTTATTCTTTTTTTTAGCTTCATTCAGTGATTGACTGTAATTTCCCACAACAACTCTCGAGATGGTAATTTCCATAATATCTAGGCAGTAAATTTTTCACACACTGATCAGAGAAAATACTTAATCTTTTACAACTTTCCTTTTGCATTAAATCCTGAGTTTTTGCCTTTCTGCAAGTAGGTAATCCAGATGATTTACCTAAACCACTTACAGAGTCTCCTTCCTTGGACTTTTCTGTTGCTGGTTCTTTTCTGGCTCTGTGCTGCTGCTAAAGTTTACACCTCTGCTGTCATGTTGTCTTTGGGGCAGTCACACTCTTAGGCGATAAACTACTAAGTTATGGCTTTCAGGGAAATGGTGTCACCTGCTCTTTTCATTGTGTTAGCCCTCCTTTCAGAGGAAGAGGATTGAATGGGGCACTGGGGAACGGAGGTAGTCTTCAGACAAAGTATATTTTCCTTCAGAAAAGGGGATTTCCATTAATTTCCTGGCAAGAAAAAATTGTCAGATCAACTTGAGATGTATCTGGATGTCACGCCTCTTGCAAACTTGCCTTTTTTTTTGTCATGCTCTGATGTAGAGCCTCTTGGCCAGTTAACAGTAAATCCAATACACATTATGCTCTGCGTATTTAAGCCTCTGGCTTGTGGGTCATAGGTGCCTGTATCTTGTAAAGCAGCACAGTATGTTCCTTCTGGGTATTCTGCAATGCCTCCCAAAAGTCAAAGCTGGAGATCTCTGAACAAGTAGGAGTGGCTGAGGGCAGTGTGTCATCACTTCTACCGCTTCCAGATGTAAATCTTCCTCCTTATTCCTAAGCACTTGTCTGTTTTCATCATGTTCCTATTCCAATTAATGAACCATTAACAATTTCTGCTTTCAAGAGCATTTTTGCAAGCAAGGTATGCTGTTAAAGCACTACTTGTATTTGCAGAATTTTTTTTATTATATTCAGAAAGGTTATATCACCATATATGACATCATAGTTCAGCACAAAGTTTTATCAAAAGGTGAATGAAAGAAGCTCAAGAAAGAGCCAGCTCATGCCAGCCACATGCATGATGTTCATATTTCCTCTAATAAGCACAGTAGGATCCACTTAGCTTTGTGAGTATATCAAAAGAATGAAAGGATGGTAAATGTGGACAAACTCTTTCCATATGTGCAAATATCCATGTGGACTTGCTGTAGTTATCCGCTTGCTATTACAAATAAACACAAATGGACATTACTAAATTTTAATACAGACCAACCATAGGTAAGGCTGTGCGTTGTAACAAGTTGTGGGAAGGCTAGGGAGAAAGTTTATTGAGTGCACCTGGAACAACTTCAATAATGCCGTGCAGTCACACAGGTAAAATATATTTTAACAATTTCAAAAACATTCTTTTGGATTTGGGGGGAGAAAACCATAGCAGTTAAACAAGTTTTTGTGTAGTGTACCTGGTAATTGGTCCACTGAATAGAATGACAGAATTAAAAAAAAATTATAGGAGCCTTGAGAACTGTGAGTACTAATTATGGATAATTGTTGTGAGGCTGGGAGATAAGTATAAATTTATATCTAAATATGTTTATAGTATTTTTGAAGTTCGTTATTGTTCATCAAATGCACTTTAAAATGTGCTTATATCTTTTATTGAGGTATGGTCTTGGTCTCCATTCTTTTCTGGTATCTTAGGTGACAACTGAATAAAACATGCTGTGGCAGCTTATTATGAATCATATGGTTTAAGCTGTATGAAGAGTCTCTACCATCAAGAACATCTGTCCAGAGTCTAAAGAAGCCTCTAACTGCAGGTTGAAAAAGTTATGAAGAATTCAGTTTTCTGCCTGAATATAAGACTGCAGATTCTCTTTTAGTACTCCCAGCTGTATAGAGTGGTCTCCTTTTGGTACCATCTCAAAACAAGGTGCTTAATAAGTTGTCTTCATCCAAAGGACGTGGATGTTTGTCCATGACAAATTCAGCAGTGTCAGACAGCTGAAACAAGTTTAGAAGTGGGTCATTACTTTGCTGCCTTTTAGCAAACATGGATGGGGTTTCTGAGAGCTGTGTTAAGACAGTGGGAATGAGGTACTTAAAGGTGTCTTCAACAGCCTACAAAGGCTGCTGTTATATGCAGATTAGGGGTTAAAAATCTTTCACTGTGTACCTCTTTCTACCTTTAATCTTCCATACTCAGAGTTCTTACTCTGCATGTTCCAAACACAGTTGGCTTGTCCTTTTTAGGCATTTATGACCTCATGTGTTTAGGACTTTATGTTGCTCCTAGGTGTGCAACAGTTTCTTCCATGTTGAAAAATAACTGCCCTTTTAGTCCTCAAATCCATGCTTAAAATATACTTACAAAAAGCAGGAAAGCTGTCATCTTTCTCTTTGCACTTCTGCTTAGCATTAACGTAACCTCTTTAAAATGTCTTTTTTTCTTTCTTTTTCCTTTTTTTTTTTTTTTTTTTTTTAAGGCTAGAACCTGCCATACACCCTATTTATCTCAACTGGTTTGTCTCTCCATTTAAAAGTTATTAATGTTTTAGGCAAGTGATGTCTTCATGTTTTATCTGTAACAGGAATATTGATAATCAATGCTAAATTATCTGAATAAGGTTCATTTACTCTGGAAGCAATCTGTGTCCATCTGTGTTGTTTCTGAACTGTGTGAGGTGTTGTTCTGCCATTCTTTGCTTCTCCCTGAGTGTGGCACCAGTCTCATGTCTCAGAACACTGGCATTTGATCTCATATGTACAGCTAATAAACTGTTGAAACCTGTTTTGCAAGCTCTCCATTTAGTTCTGCTTATATCACTAGATCCAATATAGATTATGATGACCATGGCTTCCTTCCAGACCTTCTCAGTAACTTGTCTTCTTTTAATATGATGGGTTTTTTTTTCCTGCACTGGCATCTGGTAGGCAACAAATCTTCTATGAGTCATGACGACGCACTAAGTTTATCAACATTTCCTGGTATTAATTTCCTAAGAGCTAGCTTTTCCCATATTGAGTTGTTTTCTTACTTCAATTATAGGTCTACAGTCCTCAGTGAGGCTGTAAAATGATAATTTTGTATCTCTCATCTAGCATAATTTTTCTTATTTTTTAGGATCTCACAGAATTGAAGCAGAATTTTTGAGCGATATCTGAGTAGAAGATAAAAAAAGGAAATATCAAATGTGAGACAAATTCCACTAATGCTGACTTTTTCTTATTTATGGCTTTTTATTCCTCAGATTCAAAATACACTGTATTTCTGACAGTCATGTCACTGAAATCTTCAGTCAATTTATCCTCTGACATGTTTCTCAGTAGGGGAAATATATCTCGAGATCAGAGTTTTAAGAGCATCTCCAATTAAATTAATTACAAACTGCTGTTGATTTCAAGAGAAGAAAGCAAGTTCCTCACTCTATTGAGGAAACTAATTAGTGATAGCACGCATTTATGCTGGTTCAGTATAAATCATCGAGGTAGCCCCACTTCTAACCTACAATTCTACTACAGTGGAAGTGAGTTAGTACTTTGTTTCTCTCAATAATGCTTATAGGTTAGCCTGGCTGGATTCCCCAGGCAGACAGCATTGTCTGCATTATCAGACAGCAGATATATAGGCATAATCAAGATTTTCCCCCAATTTTTCCATAAATATGAAATTAGAGAGCTGGAAAGATACACTAATTGTAAGCAAAGCGGCTCCCTTCCTAAATGAATACTTTGTTCTGTAATCAAAATCCATATTTTTAGAATATTTCTCTAGAAACTTTATTTTAGGGTAATATGCCTTTAAATGCAAACCTCCCTAGCGAGGATGGTATAATTTATTATATGGAATATAATGGCTTTTTGATTATAAAAACAATATTCAATGTTTCTTTTTAGAGGCTATAGCAGCATAATGACTATTAAACTAGAACCAAAACCAAGATGTGGTTTCCCGCTGCTGAATTCTACAATGTTATAATGGAAAAAGAAAGTTAATGAAGAATAATTTTGTGATGAAACATTTTGTGAGCTTTAAGCAATTTCATTCATAGTGAAGTACAGTGAAAGTAAAACTGGAATTGTAAGAAGTACTCACTTTGGTATTTTGAGTGCAACTGGTTAGTAATTTTGTCAGACATTATTCAGAACTGGTGAACTCAACCTTATCTAGCCTTGAAGTTAGTTCCGCTTTTAGTAAGAGGTTGAGTAAAGTAAACACCAGAAATACCTTTCCACCTGAATTATTCTAAGGTTCTTTAGAAAATGCACTGGGAAAACTTCAGTTTTAAACATTCAGTGGCCTACTTGCTTAATTTACATCAGCCAAGAGCAAGTTATATACAGCCAAAGGCTTGTTTTTTTCTTCATAGCTATGTGTTTCAAAAGAAAAAAACACCCAGAAAATTTCACTCTGAATGTCAGATTGCTGATGTTATTTGACAGAAGCAAAGCAAATACAGGAAAATCTATATTCTTTGAAAGGCTCTGAGATGTAAAACAAAGTGTTGAAGCCTTTTTTAGTATCTTTATGTTTTTCAGCAAATTGCCTGTAGCACATAGTCAGAACTGCTGTTGATCCATGTTACAGTCTATCTAGTTAAAGATTATAAAAATAAAATTCCTGTCATCTAAAATAGGGAACCTAGGTACAAAACTACTAGTATGCATGGATTGTTTTTAGACCTTTATTTCTGTCATTAGTGGTGATGGAGGGAAGAACAGATGCTGCCAGATGTGCAGTAAAGAACAACAGATACCGTATCATTCAATCATGTATTAAGCCAGACTTTGTCATCATGGCAGGACAATATTAATAGCCATTCAAACTTATTTTTTCTTAAAATAAATTAACTTTTAATGTAAACCACTGAAGATTTGAAAAATAGACTCTGTCATGTAAACACTGGAGTGATCAGTGGAGCTCCTTAAAAAAATTATCCAGTAATTGATATTGAATATGTTTGTGATTTTTTTTTTTTAATTCTGTGTGATGTTTTATTTTCTTACTGATCACATCTCATCATTAAATTCAATCATGATTAATTAAATACTAATTTGGGCATGTTGAGGGAAATGTCACGGCCCACGGGAAGGGAGAGGGGATGCTCTCTGCCGGGTTTGGAAGTCGCAGTCCGCGTCTGACTCGCCTCTGCGCGCTGGGTCCCCAAAAACCGCCGTAAGCCACGGCGGACCGATCCGTCCACAAGATCGCGAGGGGCCGCCCCCC
>VZRE01012463.1:119663-234107 GCA_013396775.1 Cephalopterus ornatus | reverse complement strand
CCACGACGAGAGGCAGGAGAGAGCGGCTGTGACGCGTGTGTGCCCAGACTAGCTCACAGGCTGCAATAGCGTGTTCGGTTTTCCCGGCGCTGTGATGCAGGACAGGACGATCCAATCGCGCACACAGCACCGGCCGAGGGCAGAGAGGGCAAAGAGAGTTTATTGATATGGCGACCCCCCTTTATGGGGTTTGTCGGCGCCAATTCCAGGAGGAGGGAGGAGTCTGCCAAACACAGAGGCGAGGGGAGGTACATGTTACAAATATGGTCTGGAGGGGTGGAGACTTCCCGATATGGAAGCAGGGGGTAGGGTTTAGTGCAAACATGGTAAAAAAAGGTGCAACACAGAAGCAGTTTGAAGCAGCAATCAGTTACGTCTAGCCTTGTCCAGATTATTCTTGAAATAGTTATACATTTCCTCTTCCTGCATAGCTAAGTGAGTTCCCACAGGGAAACATAATTTTCTACTTAGAATTGTCAATGAAATCTGATATCAAAAGTATCACACATCAGTAACAGAGTATTCCTCATGTTTTAAAATCTTGAAATGTTCAAGAAAAAACCATTGCCGTAGTAATTCACTGTATTATATTTGATTTTATCACTGACTCTTTTGATGTCAGTGACCCTTGTCCCAGACAGATGAAATATGCTTGAGAAAGCCAAAGAAAAGATCCTAGAACTGCTAAGCTTTAAAAAATACGTATTATTCAGAATCACAGCATTGGAATTTAAACACTTACTACTGTGAAATAAATTCTTTCTAGAACAGTGGCAAGCCTCTCTGGTCTTAGGAACACTCCAAATTAAAAAATTTTGCAAACCAACAATGTTATAACTAAAGAAAGAACAATTAAGTAAGCTTATAGCTGGCACGGAAGTTTCAGTACTATTCAAGAAAGAAACATTTTAATTTTACCAACACTTTACCTTTTTTGCAAGCTAGAAGAGTTTATTTGAACAGACTCACCCTCTTAATTTTATCTCTGTGGGATTTAAGTGTGTTATAAATGACATACGTAAATACTTTGTTACAGGCTGAAGTTTGTAGTGTAGGTTAGTTTACTCTGTTATATGCCTAAGGGATATGTTCTAAGGGAAATAATATGTTTCTTTTGTGATTCCTTTGATACAGCACACAGCTCATCCTACAAAATCCATTGACCACATTAATAAGAGTACTAGATGGTCAGTTTAAATTTGAATGTGTGTGCTTCTGAGTACAGCAATTTGTCTTGCATGTTGAAGTAATTGAAAATCTGACAAAACATTCATCCGCACGTTTATGTTCGCACAAAAAAGCAGTTTATTCTTAGTCTGCATCGAAATTTGTTAGCTCTTGGCTAGTTTGGCAGAAAATTCCAGTGCTGCGCTTTGTGGTGAGTGCCCTTGCACACCATCTGTTGATTAGCCCAGAGACCTGTATGGTAGTCAGCAGTTAGTTAGCTTTTAATCCAGGAAAATTGTAGAGGTTGCTTGGTTCTTTTTTTTCTTTTTTTTTTTTTTTCCCTAAAGATCTGCAGTAATTTATTATTGAAAGGAATTCTACAAACTGTATGTGTTTATTTTGTCAAATCATAAGTCATATTGACGATGATTTCAAGTGAACAAATGGTTCTGGAAAGCTGAATGGCATGTCTTCTAATTCAGTTTTATTCATGGCTGTGGCAGATTTTATGGTCCAGAGAACCTGCTCTTTCACAGTGTAAGATGTAAGGTTTTTTTCTTTTCTTAAATCTTTGCATTTTTCTGTTCAATAAACTCAAGAAAGCCTTGCACACATGTAAACCAACACTCGGCAAGAATAGGTGTTATTACTTTTGACAGATCTGTAGGACTATGTTAGCTGTTGATAGGGTTAATGAAACATCATACCTATATGCAAGAATTTCTTTTTTCCACTGGGAATATGGAGTGATATGATCACTATTCAGTGCTATTAAGATATCCCTGGTATATTTTGGTAAAAACATGTATTTCTTTCTGTATCTACTATTTTTCACTTTCTTTGATGAATGATCTTCATAATAGTGCTTTCTCCCTTTGCTGACAAACTGTGGGTATTTTATGAAGTGTCATCACAGAAAGCTTGAGTACTCAAGCTTAGCCTATCCCCAAAGTTACCGAGAAAGAGACCTGTCACCCTGACTTACTCTTTGTGGATATCCGAAGGATTTCTGGTTAATGTGTTCTGACAGAATTCTCCATGCTCTGCAGTTCACCTGCTGTAGATGTTATGCCGTTAAAACATGCCGGTTGAAGCATCCTGTGCAAACACAAAATGGCAGAACTGGCAAGTTTATCAAACAGTTTCTTCAAAAAGGCAAGGAGGGGAAAAAATGAAACCTGCTTCATCCTTTCTATTCCTTTGATAATAAAGTCCTTTTGGTTATTCTTGAGACCAAAGCTGACAGAAATGTATACACAGAGCACAGCAGGATTTTGAAATGTGCTCAGTTTGTTTATTTTGTGTACAAAATGAGATGACTAAAGCCCCTTTTCTCTCCACATTGTGTAAGGTTGAGAACCACCCACTGTGACGCAAAGAAGCCTTCTGGAAAAGGCGGCATATTACCCGTACTGAGGGCAGTAATCAGGCCAACAGCAGCTTCCTACTAGACCATTTTGCTGTAACAATATGTGAGGTTAGACTCATACTGTTTAATCTCATGGAAAACTTTAGAAGGCCTTGGTTCCCGTCGAGAAGTGTTCTCTCTGGTAGTACAATGCCCTTCATAACCCCCTGTGAACAGTGGCACAAACCTCTGAACAAACTTTCATTTATGACGGATGAAAGGAGATCAATGCTGTGGCATGAGGAGACTGGCTAATGAGGGGATAGTAGGATTTGGATGGGGCTAGTTCAGTGCTTTTTCATGATTTGGTAAGAAAATCAGACATGAAAATTCATTTTTGTAGGATAGGATTAACTTGCAGAGGTAAAAAAAAAATAGAAAACTATTACAATGAGTAAATAAACAACTGTGGGGATGACTACAGGATAGGGGAGAGAACTGTTTGTCTTGCATGTTGAAGTAATTGAAAACCTGACAAAACATAAGATGTATTTTGCTTCCTGACCATCTTGAAGTCATTAAGGAAATTAGCATAACTTTCCATAGAATTCATATGTCACATTCATTTGAATGCCTGGTGCATACATTTCCTACTCAGATGGTGGGCTCCTTCTGCCAGACGCTGGCAAGTTGGTGTAAATTACCCAGCAGAAGATAAAATGTTCTTTCACTGCAAGCTGACAAAGTGAAAGAAATATACACAAAACCAATACTCTTCCCAGACCTGCCAATCTCTCATTTCTTCCTCCTTCTTCTTCAAGGAACCCTAGGAAAAGAATTCATAATCCTTATCTGAGGAAAACTAAAATGAAATGCTTATCTGAGAACTGCTTGATTTTGAGCAGGTTAAAGACTTCAAATTTAAACTGTGGGTTTTGTCACTTCTTGAATTTATGTGATACTTTAATTTTCTGATGTTTGTAATCCAGAGTTTAAAAATAATGTTTCCATGGACGTAACTTAAAAAAAAATCAAGTTCTTAATAACTGGAATTATGTTGCAAGAAAAGACACTTCTGCACCAAATAAATACTAGCAAGATGATACAATGCAAAAAAAGCCTTTCTACCTGGCTCAGCACAAGAGGGATTTATCCCAATTTAGTTAGCATATTATCTGAACACTAAAGTACTGAGGAAAAAAAAACATTCCCTCTGATGAATCCACGTTTCCTTGCACAGAATGAGTCTTGGAAATTTTCTCCTGGAAATATAAAACATACCTCATTCTTTGTGCTCTTCTAGAACAAAAATCCCTAAAAATGTAGAAAAAGACTCATAGCATATTTGTTGTGTTGCAGTATCATCAGTTGTTCTTCTATCACTAGTTTAATAAGATCATGATGTGTGTGGAATTATTTAATACCATATGGTAATGTTATAATTGCTATGTTGGCAGTCCTCAGGATGGGGGTTCTGTTTACCCTTATTGTGATGTGAAGCAGGAGGAATGTGAAGAATCTAGAGTAATATTATGAATAGCACAAAATACTGGTAGCATCAATAATTAAAATTAAGGTTTATAGGGGTTTTTTTGGTCTAAATTCACTTTGTACTATGAAGGAATTTTTCCTCTTTTCTTTATAGGTGAACCTTGCTATTCAGAAGTTACTTTTCTATCAAGTTAAATTGCAAAGAAATTATTGCTTCAGAAGCTTCTTTTCAGCTTCGTTCCTAACTTCCCCAATGAATACTGAAAGTGTTGGAAGCTGTATTTTCATGATGTTTACAGAATTGCTCAGAAGTTTACAGCTTTTTTTTTTCCCCCTTTCTTCTTTGTGAAGATCAAAATAACAAGTTTTCATTGTTCAGCAGTTGTTAACATACAAGACCCAATATTTCCACAGGTAGAGTAGGTCCTAACATCCTTGGTGTTTTGCAATTAGAAAAAAAACCCTGGTGGATATTTAATTTACCCGTAGGTTCATTGGTGTTTGAAGCAGCTACTGCCAAATTCTGGAACGGTTTTTTCTGAGTAAATGCCTTGAGGCTTGATCTGTGATTTTTTAAATGCCTTTGGGAGGTGAGATCAGATGCGTAAGAATGTGATTGTGTTTATTTTTTTACATGAATCCCACTGCTAGAATCCTTAGGGATTTGCTGTATCAAAGATATTTATGAGAATATCACCCTTGGCTACAGTTCGAGAGGGAGCAATGTAGGACAGGGACAGATGAAGGGTAGGCAAGCTGGTGACTCTGGTCATAGAGAATGTTGAGTCTCCTAGGTCTGCATAACCTTTCTGATGCATAGCACTCAGGCAAAATAAGTGAGTATGCAATATTCTAGAGTCACATGTCCACTTCAGAGGTTGCTTGTGTATTACAGCTCCTGAATGGTCATAATTTCAGAAACAGCAAAGCATGATGAGGACTAATCACCCAATGGATGGATTCAGAATATGCTGTTGTCTGTGCTTGCTGTGATCTTATTTGGAGAACAAGGTCTTCAGGCATGTGATTATTATATTTAGCCTTTGGTGTGAAACAATTATTTGTCGTTTAGACACTTGAGCTTCTGTGTTCTTTCAGTTTTGCTACTTTAAAGGGAAGGATAGGGCAAGAAGATGGTTATAACATTCGGCAGGTTTTTCGTAGCAGTTCCTCAACACGTCTAGGTTAAGATTTCCCACAAGTAGTAGGTAGTAAAAATGATGTAGCAAGAAGAAAAAGAGGAAAGTTATAAAATCAAGTTGTGTTTGAAGTTTCTTTCACTGCAGATGTATTGTTCTAATAAGAAGAAGGATTTATTTACCCTCAGTTCAGCAAGAGATCTTGAGCATTACAGAGAACTGCTGGACTTGATGATCTGAAAGGTCTTTTCCAACTGAAATAATTCTATGAACTAGCCAAAGTATCACTTAAACAAATTAAGAAATCTAACATTTATATTGTTTTGCTGACCAGAATAGTGCCATAATCTGTTAGTAATACACATCTGCTGATTTATGAAAATAAATATATGCATGAACATGTGCAGATGCATACAGAGGGTTTTAATTAGTTGCTGAGATAATGTATAATTCTCTGCCCCTCTAAATTTGCTATTGAAAAATTAAGAATTCCTGCCCTTTAAATGCTCAGCTTTCACAGAGGTTACAGTAAATCTCTTAATCTCCCAAGCACTTATTCTCTTCTGTGTTCTTCACAGACATTTATCCACGGGATATTCATTTCCAATCTGTATTTAAATCCAGGAATTACTGTGTGGGCTTTGAGCTATCTGCTTTCATGCACTGCTAATGGGCTCTACCACAGGAACTCTGTATGAGGTGGGGGAAAAAAAAAAAAAAGGAAAAAATATTCAGGCCTGGTAGTATTTGGCTTCTGTTTCAGCTTAGACTGAGCTCTATTTATTCTTGGTGAAGAGAGCATTAAAAAAAGCAATTATTTGGGGGTGAGGGAAGGGCAGGAAAGATCCACAGTAAAGGATTTATTCTGGCTTTAAAGAGAACACCAGTGTATCAGATTTTCAGTCTTATAATGGGACGTAGTTGAACTTACCTGCTGAATGCGGTGTGAGGCTTTGAAACATATCCTGGATTTTTGTCAAATACCCTCAACACTTTACTTCATGTTCCTTAGAGAATTTGTAGTCCAGAATCTTGGATGTAAATGGTCATGGTTAGAGCCTGGTGCTAATAACACCAAGGTTGTACGGGCCAATCCCTATATGGGCCATTCACTTAAGATTTGTACTTGATGATCCTGGCGGGTCCCTTTCAACTCAGAATATTGGTGATTCTGTGTGATTCTGTAGAATTTGACATTGTTTTGTAAATACACAGTAACTCACAGCAGCATGTTTCCCCCTTAATTAGTAGATGCTTTGCAGTTATTATGCTGAATGGCCCATTTATGTAACAGAAACTTAGTATTAAATAAATACTATGTTGTAAAATAAAACACAGTAACATGATGTTCTTTTAAGTAGTTAAAATGAAGCTGCCTCTTGACCTTCTGGCATTTTCTCTCCTGCACATCAAAGAATTCATTTCAGTTTCAATGAGAGCATACTTAGACAGGGAGAGTGAAGGAAATTGAAAGAAAATGTGCTGAGGAGACCTTTAGTTCTGTATTTCCAGCCTTTGTAAAATAACCCAAATTTGAAAACTATGCTAAGATGTATCCAGAAAAAAATGTGTGGTATTACCAATGAACATAAATCCTTTAAATAACTTTTTTTTCATCTTCTGTTGTTCTCTTCCCATCCTCTTTTCCTTTCCAGCACTGTTCTCTTCATTTTTTCTCTTCTATGTCTCCATTCTGTGAGCCTTTCCCCAGAGCACAAATCATTCCTCTTTCTGTGCACTGTATTTTTCTGACTGTTCTTTACTAATTCAGCTTTGCTTTGCTGTTTTGGTATTATAAATGTACTATTTTTTCAAAGACGACTAAATGCTTTTGGTCAATAATAGTAAGATACATTTCTTCTTTCCTGATTACATATATTTTCAGTATTATTATTATAAAGGTTTGGAGCAAGGCCCTTCATTTTCTGGTAAAAAATTCAGGTCAAATCTTGTGAGACACTGCTTACCTCTTTCAGTTCAGATTAAAGAACTTGGGCCAAAAAGTACCTTGAAGGGAAGTGAAGGATTGACACCAGTATCTTGGGCTCTCATGATAGCACAAAGCAGGCATCAAAAAGGAGTTTCTGAAATGTACCAGCTTGAGGTTGGACTTCTTAATTTATTGATATGCATAACCTAAAGAACAGATTATAGTATGATCTAATTAGGTGTTATTCAGCTATTTAGTAAATGATTGCCTGAGCAAATTTACTTAAAACCCTCTGAGGCTAGGAAAACAAAAGCAATGAAACTGAAACTTGGTTTTTATTTATGTACTTATTTTCCCTCCTTAAGGGACCAAAGCTCTGCCCAACAGCACTAAATATGTCTCTGCCTCAGTAAATTTATACATTGGGGGTTTTCTAACTCTTTTTTCTTACCGAGTTAAGCACTTCTAAGAGACTGTCCAACATATCTGTAACCAGGAAAGTATTAATTTAAATCACTATTTTTATTATATTATTTAGACATGAAGCTATTATAGTGGCTTGTGTGGAACAACCTGCCCCCACACTGCATACTCCTAGCTGATAGTAAGAAAAAACCAATCGAACAAACAATAGAAATGTTTAAGGAGGAATAAAGAGAAAACCTGTAAAAAAGTAATTTAAAATTTGGATAAATTTGCAGTGTGAGTTTTCTAAATCTGCAAATCTGTTCTTTAATAAATTAGTATTCAATGGTTTCTTTTCATAAACAGTAAGTTTTTGGTTACACAAAGTTCTTTCTTGCTGTAGATTGCTGCATGTTGCTGATGAATTGCATGCTTCTTAGCAATAACATTTCTTAATAGAATTGACCATAGCAATGAAGAGAAATTGTCTGTGAAAGACACTTGTTTGAACTAGCATTTAACTTGCAAATTGTAGAGGTTTATGCTGATGAATGGCTCATTTAAAAATCAGGTGGACTAAAGTGCAGAGGAGTCTCCTTCGCAACTTATTGAATTTAGTCTTAATATCTCAGGCCCCTGGATGTTACAGCCTTTTCTTTACTTTTTATTTTTGCAAAGTAAATTTAAGGCAGTGGGATATACCCCTGCTCTTCAGGATTTGAAACCTTCACAAAACCTGATTTGTGTTTCTTATTGCAAAGCTTACATATTGAAACAAAAGTTTCTCTTTGTCAATTAGTATGAGTATTTGGCATTTGAGCTTAATTAATTTCCCCAACATTTAATAGCTGCACTCAACTGAAGCCTGTTTTGATGACTAATTACTATGAATTTATTGCTGTCTCGACATTTCTATTACACCAATGATTACAGCAAAATCACTTAAAAAACTTTAGTACGTTTCAAATTGTTTGCTTATGAACTGTTTATTCATCCCCTTTATGGGAAAGCACTATGGCGGTGGAGACTGCAGGTACTCAGTGTGCTGCTCTAAGAAATGACTTACATCAGCTTCTCATCTGGCAAATTATCTGATAGTCCAGCAGGCATTTTCACCTACTTGTAATACCAGTGGGGATATTTAGTACCTAAATAAAACTTCTCAGCCAGCCCAAATGCAGGTGTGGAATATGAGACATGCACGCTTCCTTACTTGCTCAAAATCTTGCAATGAGTTTCTGGCAACCAGAACTAGAACGGAGGATATCTGATTCAAGTTCCAGTCGTCATGGCGTGACTCTCTTCTGACATTTAAGCCCCAAATCTGACAGGTGATTCACTTACCAGTCAAAGTGTTTTCATCAAGAATTGTGGTGCCTCTTTTTCTTTATCTATAGCTACCTGACAGGAATCAAATATATATTTAATTAAATCTTTTGAAAAGCAATATTGCAAAGCTTACTTTTGTTCAAGTATTTTTATCCTCTAATAAGTTTTCTCTGGTAATAATTTCTGATTTTTTGGCTTGTAATATATATTAAACTTAGCAGACCTGCTGTCATCAGATTCTGAAGAGAGCTATGTTTATTTTGATATATTTCTAGGATTGCGAATGGAATAGTCACCTATGGTTTTTTTCCCCAGAGCTTGACACAGGAATGGTTTGTGAGGATACGTGCATGTTTACTTAAGATTATTTTTCTGTGAATTTTAGTTTGAGGATTTTCTTTTTAATTTGTTAAAAATACCTGAATCAACAAAAATCAAACAAACAATCAACCCCAAAAAACCAAACACACATCTCCCTCCCAAACTGAACAAACCCCAAACTAAACTTCAGAACACTTTTTTGTCTGGGAAAAATAAAACATTTTAATCCTCTTAGCACATCAGAATAATTTACAGCATAAATGTTATTTTATGCTATGTACATTGTGTTAAGGATCATAAAAAAAAATAATAGGTAGTTCCATTGAGAACAAGAATGGAAATTTGTAGCTACACTATATCTTAGAGTGCCTAATTTATAAGATTTAAAGATAGGGTTATGAACTGGAAGTTACACAAGTTTTCAATACCAGCCAAACTCATAAATTATTTTACTCCTCTGAAATGTAGTTGAACTCATCAGAGGCTGAAGCGTACATGCCAAGAAATCATCAGGCTCATGCCAGAGAGCTGTGGTTCCGCTTGCTTCCATCAGCCATTGGGAGCATTGTTCTCTGAGGATCTTCTGAGGTTGCAGTAGACTTCTCTGACTACTAGTGTCTTTTTGCTGTTTGTTTTTATCATCAACTTTTACATAGTCCATTTAGCTCTAATGGATGAATGGATTTTAAGACCATCTGCAGCTACTATTAATATCACTCTTCAGTGTGTGTATTTCCACAAGCATTTGGTAACAGCTGTTTGAGCAAAACACTTTTTGATTTACTTCCTTTTTATCTAATTTTACAGTACCACTTCCTTTTTTTGCTCATTTTAGCAATATTTGTCTATCAGAAAATGTCGATCATAAAATTTTAAGAAGTCCATTGCAAATGTCTAGCGAGGTATTTGAATTTAAAAATAAATATTTAGTGTACGTTTTATGTCAGCAATTTAAAATTAACAGTCTATTTCAGTGGTATTTCTGGCAACAGTTTATCAGAAGTTTGAGTGTTACTATAAAGCTTCCTTGGTTTACTCTAATTATATGTAACTATATTCTTCTGGCAAATAAAAGAAATTATTAACCATAAAATTTGTACTCAGCATATATTTACTTGAAAGATTTAAAAATACTCTTGTATTGTAATGACTTCCTCCACAGCCATATAGTGTTCTTTCTCCTTGATTACTCTTTGATGTGTGATGTGTATATGTAGGTAGTAGAAAAGCTTTCTAATTGATTAAAAGATTATACAAACTTAAGAGATATATAGGTTTTAATGATTGGAGAATCTTGCTGCAAATATACATCCGTGGAGAAATATTTTGCCTGGCATGAATTCCTCTTCTGTTCTGAAGTAGAAACCTTCATTTGATGTTGTTAAAACATAGGATATAAAGGAAATCTCGGTGGCCACTTTAAAAACAGTTGAATGAAAATAATGGTCCTATTTATATTTGGAGTAATAGGATATATTTACCCCTCTTTACTTTCTGGAATGACTTTTGGTAGTTTTCTTTGAACTGACTGAT
Organism: Cephalopterus ornatus; assembly: GCA_013396775.1. NCBI lineage: Eukaryota > Metazoa > Chordata > Aves > Passeriformes > Cotingidae > Cephalopterus > Cephalopterus ornatus. Next base: position 223,444 of record VZRE01012463.1, on the reverse strand, counting down.
TTTCTAGACAATTATGGTACAGTTGTGTCAATGAGCTTTTCACCAGAGGTGGGAGTCCACAAGATGTAAAAGTAGATGCTCTAGTAGATGTAAAAGTGCTTGGCTACCGTTATAAGCAGGGGACAAAGATGTTTTTTCTTCTTTTTATATCATGTAATATCTTTAGACAGTTTCATCGATCTATTTTCCATTTATATTGTGTTAAGGAATAATATAAAATTTTCAATTAAAAACCTTCATCATTTAATGATGATTATGCCAGTTAAATTAGTTCTTGATGTTACAAATCCAATTGGTAGTAATTAGAGCACTTAGGAAATAAAGTGAAATCCATCTTTTCTCGACTCTCTAAGGAGGTTTGGCAGCTCTGCCAACAGGGTTGTACTGATCCTTCTTCCCTTGGTCTCACCACTTGGTCAGGCTGTTGTTTACAGATTATCTGATGTTCCTATTATTTTTCTTTTGGCATTCAGGAATTTCTAAATAGTTCACTGCTTGGAAAAGTTGTCCTCTGGAAATGTGGGGAGATCACTTTCTGAATAGGCTTTACAGCTATGTTTTTAGAGCAGGACTGCATGTGTTCATATGTCTTCTAGATTGTAATCTAAGGTAAACTTTCAATTTGGAGACAAACCCTTTTTCAAGCACACTATACTTTTAATGTAGATTCTATTTTGAGAGCAAAATATAGGTTTTTCTTCTGCCACCTTCAGTATGCTCACTGAGTAAGATTAATTCTAAGTCAATCTCAGGGATGTGGCTTTACAAATCCAAAAAACCTCGAAAAAATATGACATTTCCGTGATAGGTCAGTGGTTTCCAAAACAAATAATCTGGGCTGTACATGCTGGTAAGTAAATGGTTTAAATGGCAGCACGACAGACAGAGTTTGTATTTTACAGTCAAGCTTTGTAGGATACAGCCATGACTGACAGGCACTGTACTGCTTCAGCTGAGGAAACTGCCCCTGCTGCTTTACCATTACCACTGGTAATGAAGCTTCTGGATCTAGTGCTCTTAATTTTATTTTTAATGCTGGTCAGAAGACAAAGAAATGCAAGTTCTTATTCTGAAGTCGTATTTTCTGTTCACACCACAGGAGAGTTTGTATCTGAAAACCAAACAGTTATTGTGGCAGGTTATCTTTTTGAACATACTGTCAGATGTTGCCACTTTTCTTACAGTAATAATAATAGCTATAGCTAGTGAACACCAGCACTGAACCAAGAGCTTATTGTTTTCTTGAATGTGACTTTTTAGCACTGCTTGTGTTAGATGCTAACTTGTAGTGTTTCTTCTAGCCTGACCTGAATTTCTCGGGGATTTACAGATGTATTATATTAAGGTACCAGCCAGACTGCATTAAAATGAAATACAAGTCTAGCTTTTTTTGACAGGTGAAGTGCTTAACAGTTCTACTTTCTAGTCCTATCATTTGAAAGGATCAAAAGAAGCTTGATAGTCTAAAATTTAGCACTATGTTGCTTTGAGGAGAAAGTCATCTGTTTTCATGTCATCTAAAACCAAATAATCTGTGACGAAACTGGAGGGAATGTCTTTCTTTTTTTTTTTTTTTTTCTTTTTCCCTTTTTGCGGAGCATACAGAAGGGAAGAAGGATTGCTGAAATATTATTTGAAAGGCTGATTGTAGAACGGGAGATGCATTTCTGGAGGAAAAGATAGCAGCTTGAAAATGCTGTCTTGGCTGGCTTCAGCTCATATAGCAAAAATGTTAAGCCCCTCCAAAGACAACCTTGGATGACCCATATGCTAATACTTTCTGGCCAGCATTACTCCTGATTAGAAAGGAATCTAATAACCTTCCTTGGCAGAGACTGCCATTGTCTCATGTCACCAGTGATCTCTAGCAGCAGTACTGAGTGGGTAGGTTCATGGGAGTCTTGCACAGTTTTACACTATTCCACAAAGATCTGCCCTGTATGAATGTGACTTTATTTCTTGCCTCACCAAACTTCAAAATAATGTAAGAATAAATATCACAATTCAAGTGTTTTATTTTGCCCACTAGCAGTGATTTGTGTGAGACAGCTGCTCTAAGAGTTGTGGAAATGGATGCATAGACATATATGAAAATTTCTCCCTGTGTAGTCATACTTTATTCTTGTGGCAGGATCCACGGACATTTTATACTTTGTCATTCCTGCTAAATGCTTTAGTCTTTTGTTAATATTCTTGTATCATTGTTTTAAGAAAAGGCTTTTCTGAAATGTGTGCTATACTTATGGTTTTGATAAGCTGTGATATCCCCATTAGTATGTTTGGGAACTGTCTTCTCAAAAGTATTGCATTCAAGAACTACTTGAATTGTGAATTGTGAATGTCAAAATTACCAGAGGCAGCACTTTAAGTTCAGGAAAAAAACCCTCACACCCTCACCCCCAAAACCCCCAAAAAACAACAGCAAAAAAACCCAAACAACCCTAAACCCAACAAAGGCTTCTTATTTGGGGAATTTAAATTAGTTACCTGTGACATTTCCTGAATAGTTCTTCATTTACCACAGTGATTCCTGTAAGATACACCACAGGAAAGGGAACAGGCTAAAGAACTGAACTCATAGTCAGATTTTGAAAGGTAAGAGGAACTCCCTGCTGAACTGCCTTGCCTGGTTTGTTTTTTGGAACACTTTTAATATGATGAACATGTGAAGGCTAGGTCATCGTTTATGAGAAGTCACTTGATACTTTCTTTCCATGGAATACTTGAAAGGTTTTGCTGGAGTACCACTTGCTCTGTACACTTGAAGGTGTTTTCAAAGTTATTTTTTATGCCACAGCATGACATTTACCTTGAATGCTTCCACTAGGGGATGAAGATGTTAATTTTGTGAGAATATGTTTTTCTGTGAAATTCAGTTTTAAGTAACATCAAGGAGACTTTAAGGGGATCTGTATTAAATCTGAAGAGTTTACAAATTGTTTGCAGTCTCCCAAAGAGTCTACTGGATATAGGTTTTATGTGACTTAGAATAGAAGTCAACTTCTGTTTCTCAATTATGTTTCACACTTAATAAGTCCAGATTGACCAACATTTGACATAAATGTTGCTGTTCTCTTTAGCTTCAAATCCAAATTTAATTAAATGCAGATGCAAGATTGAGTAATATCTTTAGTGCTCTGTTCCCACACAGCAAACCTCCATGTCACTTATAAGACATTTGATATCTGATGTGGTTTCCTGTCTGTTTGTGGGAAATGTTTTCCTTGGAAATCAATGTCTTATGGAGAAGCAGCTGGGCTCCAATATCTGCCACAGGTTTCAATCTGTTGTCCATTGCTAGAAATGTGATCTCTCTGTAAGTACAGCCTCTGAGTAAATACTGTAAGTGGCAGGTACTTAAAGAGCAGAATTCATACCTACTTGGGCTGTAAAACATTATTTACTCTTTCCCTTTCATAATTTTCTAGGTGTTCCTCCAAAATCTACAGTCTTTCAAATCTGGTAAAGTTCCTCCTGCAATTCATTGGGACTTCCTTGAATTAGTTTTGAAGAGCAAATCAAAGATCCTCAGATCAAAAGAATGAAAGCTCAGGCATGCATTGAGGTTTTATGTGTGTAGGAGTTAGTTAAATCTACATTGTTTTCCATAATTTCATATGAACATTTTCTGTTTTTGTTATATGAAAAAAAGAACTTTGCCTAGTGTTTTATCTTTGCAAGCATGTGTATGGGAGAGAATTGTCTTAATAGTTTTTCAATTAATTAGAAATATTTCTACTCAACTTGGCTACTCTTACTGTACTTTTCACTACACTAAAAAGGTTTATTTTTCTTATCTGAACTTTTGCCACCTTAAGTGAGCCTGTTTCCAAGAATGGTAAATTTCCATGCAAAGTAGAAAGAGATCTTGTAATTGCAGTTAGTAAATCTGGTTTTGGCACCTGAATATAGAATTAAATGAAAGACTGCATTTTAACTCCTTCACTACATTTTACTTATTTTTTATTGAACTACCTGCTGTAGGAAACAGAATTAGTGCATCAAAAGATTTCCAGAAATAGTAATGCCTGAACACTAGTTATAATTTCTCCACCTTATTGTTTGAGACAATAAATTTTTTACTAAAATAAAATTGTTTTCCTTAGAATAATAATACTTCAAATTGTTACACAGGACACTTTTTAATATGAACTTTTGACTAGAAAGTTATAATTGAATTTCCTTATCTTCCTGAACTTGCAAAATATATACTGAAAGGAAACATAACATCAAGAGCATCTTGTCCATAAGAAAACAAGTTTAAAGGTGAGATTTACCCACTCTGTTTTTGTTTAAGTCTAGAAGTGAAGACAATTGATCTTTTGGTTCAAACTGTGAATATTGTCTTCCTAGTTCTGAAAAATTTTGCTAAATGTTACAATATTTCACACATTATATGCATGTACAAACAAACATTCACACATATACATGTATAAATGGAGTATATATATATATGTTACTCTAACTGCACAAAAAATAAAATACAAAATGGAAATTAGCACACTGAATAACTGTACCTGATTTTGCATGTGGTACACACTGAGAGTAGCCTATGTTGTGATCAAAATATCCTGTACCTTTGCAGCTGTTTGTCATTTCACTGCTCAAATGGCTTAAATTTAGTCACTCAAATGCCAGATGTTCTGTCTTTAACTAGTGCAGTAATTTGATCTATTTCTGTCAGAAAACTTATTTTCCAAAAAAACCCACTTTAAAAATGCTTCCAGTTCTGCATATAATGAGAGTTGCTTTAAATATTCTCCATTGAAAATATGATCCAAATAGTTGACTTGCAATTGAACAGATCTACCTGTAGTGGCACCCAGTTGTTCATGTTTTCATAGTAACGCAGATCACAGGAAAAATTATGAATTACAGAAAACTGCTTTATCACTTGTACTTCTCTTAAAGGCTTGTTACTTTGCTCAAGATCTTGGTTCACAGTTGGTTCATAAAGCATTTTGTTTGATTTTCAGTGAACAATTATGTTAGTGCTCTCCCTTTGTTTTGTTAAATGCTTTAGTGGTTTTAAACTTTTTGTAACTAAATTTAATTTTTTGTAGAAACTGATTGCTTTTAAGTTCTAAATTCTTAAAAAAACTGTCATTGCATTTTAGCCAAAACTGTAATTAAACACTTCAATGTTTATAAAACATGTTTGTAAAAGGTGACCCCACTCTGTTGATATCCTAGTGGTTCGTGACAGGTACAATATATGCAGTCTAGGGAAGGGGCCAAACCAGTCTGCTACTTTAAGTTTACAAGCTTTTATGCAAATATAGCTTTGTTGTGTTTTAGACTTACTATTAAACTTTTATTTAAAGGCATTAGCCCTTTACTTGAATATTTTGGCTATGTTTGGTCATTTGTAGATTATTGTTTATTTTTCTCATACATGGATTTAAAAATTTCCACTTAAACAGATTTTCTGCTCTGGATAAAGTAGTATTTAGGCAACTGGATATGTTGATTGTCCATCATGAATATTTGCACAGTTTTGATTAATATAATGGTTTCCTATTGGGTTTGTTACTTCTTTTATTGCTTTGAGAAGCTGAATATTAAAAAGGCAAATTTATTCAATTCTCCAAAGTAGCTGTCGCTATGTAACGTGCTTAAAGAGTTACTGTAGTGTCTCCCTGCAAAGAACACAGCCTGTGGTATTACACAGCCTGTGAGTACGAAACAGCAGAGACTGGAATAGCTGCGACTTGATTTGAAAAAACTTCTGGCAGAGGGCGAAATGGCTTAAGAAAGCTGTGGTGATGAATTCAAACCTGAAATATCTGAGAGGAAGATTTGGCCATGAATCACTGCCCCAGAACAGTTTTGAACCATTGCCTTTATCTAAAATTCTGTGGATTCAGTAATAACTGTGGGTAGAAAGTTGAACATTTACAGTAATGACTGATGTCAGCAGTTAGCTGCCGTTATGAAATCTTTCCTTGTTGTGGCTTTGTAGTTAACCTGCTAGGTCTTGGATGAAATGATGTGTTCACACGTTTGCTGGTGTCACTCCTCATGTTGCTAAGTGTTTAGTGTCCATACGAGGGCACTGTAGCATGTATCACAGATGTGGATGAGAAGAGGCTGAGAGAAGCAGCAGGGCTTTAAAGACGTAGCTGAAGGTAAATCTAGGAACTGTGTTATGTTATTAAATTCCAAACCCAAGGCAAACTACTTTTATTTCTTTACAAATATGAACAAGATAAGGTAAGCAGAGACTTCACAGTAATTTAATACTAATACACACTTTGCAACAATTAACAAAAAAAAAAGCAGGTTTGAAATATTGCCTTTTTTGTATTGCTGGACACAGAAATTATATAGGCACATACATTTAAATAGTTTATCTTATCATGTCAAGATTGGGCGAGGTGTACTTTTATGGGAGTGAAAGTGAAATGAATGCATTAAATGGTGCATCCTCACCACTTTTTCCCCCCCCTTACTCACTGACAGGCAGAGTAAAATAGTGATTTTTACTCTTCCTTTTTCTTTCTGAAGCCAAGGAAACAGTCATAAAATGCAAAATCTAAAATTCAGACACTGTAAGTTTAAATTATAGCAGCAGCTGCAGAACTAGTTTTTCTGGATGGGTAAATTAAACCTAATAACATCGCCCAAACCCCTGAGGGGCTGCCATAGCAGCACCAGACACAAACAATTTCCATACTGTGGGGCTTTAAAGAGTTCTGCTGAGGTGCAATTGAAGCCAGTACCCAGATTTTTTCCTGATGCTTGCCTATATTAGCTCTCCAGAGAGTAAGTTAAAGTGCTGAAGCTTAAAGGCTTCCGTTTTTTCAAGAGCTGGGAGGCTATCTAACACGAGAGTGTTATTTGCGCGCCAACCCAACTGTTTCAATAACCAATTTATCACTGGGGAACAGAAATGGATTTTTAAAATTTGAAGATAGATCAGCGCTCTTACTGTCTAAAAGAAAATTCACAATTCCATTAGGAAGATGGTGTAGATATTGAATGGTTACAGGATTTAACCCTACTGTTTGGGGTAACATTTATTAATATGCTTTTATAAATCCTATTAAAATTGTAATAGTACCTGTTTTGCTGTACTCTGTAGCATGAAACTGAAATCTGTGTAAAAATACTGGAAATCATGTTATCACTCTTATTAGTTTAATGTAGTGAAATTGTCTTATCCCTACCCTCATACTCACAGTCCTTTGGCAGACTTAGCAAACTGCCATGAAAGCCCAAAAATCACATTATTGTCTCTCAAGAGGTGAAACAATATCTCTGTTTGTAGTGTGTGGTGCCACTCTTACTCTGTTCCAGCCAGTTAATTTTCTGCATGTGTTTATATTAATTTGGGCAGAACAGGAAGTATTTAAGGTAATTATCTGAAAAATCTGAAATATTATGTTACTGCATATCAGTATAATGGGGTATTATTTTCGAATTTCTTTTGGCAAAATAGCTAATTTGTTTTAATTGAAATAAGGAAATGTACTCTTCTAGAGCTGTTTTTCTTACCCCGAGAAACAGGAATTCACAGCCTGTTTCAAAGGCATCTAAAATATACCAATCAGAAGAATTTAGTGCATCATTTTGAAATTGAAATTTTATAATCCCATATGGAGTGATCAGAGCAAGATAGCAGCATTTATACCCAGTACAATGTGCATCTCCCAGCTGGAACCACCACACCCAGCAGAGGGGTATGAGGCTGCTTCTAGGTTTCCCCGACATGGGTTTGTTCAGTCACCTTCTTGTAGATCTGAACTTCTTTTTGTTTCTTCTTTCTTGGTTCTAGGTATAGATTAATGAAGGCTGGAGAGGTGGGTTTTCTTTTTTTTNTCTTTTTTTTTTTTTTTTTTTTTTGTTTAATTTGATGGCTTATTCTTTGTGGGCTTTGAGCATTCAAAGGACTCTTTTAGAGGGAAAGAAGTGGCTGCAGTTCTACAATTTGCAACATTACAAAAAAAATTGGAAGGCTTTGTGTCATATTAGAATATTAACGTATTCTAAAAAAGCAGATTAGAATAGTTTACGCAGTTATCAATTACAGCATGCCATTAATTAGGGGAAGGGAAGTAGGGTGAATTGTTCAATATGTCTCTAATCCTTAGCATGGATTACTTTGTTGAGTGTGTCATCCAGAACACAGGCTATAGAGCAGCCTGCTGACAACAGTTCATGTGTGGAGCCATGTGGCTCAGCAGAACTTGCCAGAGAAAAGAAAAAAAAAAGGTGAAGGATATTTTCTGTTTGTTTATTTTCATTTTAAGCATGAAGGGATTTAATGTCATAACTGCTTTATTCTGGTTAAGAGAAAATGGAGTGAGTGCCCTTAATGGGACACGGGGAATTTATGGTATGGTGTTGAAACCAAGATCGTGACAAGCAGCACTTCACACTATGTCTGTGGAAGCAGTTATGTTTTCAAGAAGGATGTTATGCGGAAGGTCACGTCTTTGCATCCCGTCTACATTCTTGTACAATGCAGAATGCAATTTGTATTTTTAAAATTCGTATCAAATGTTGACTGTCCTTAAAGTGTGATAGCTGCTTTAAAAATGATTATTTCAGTTCCTGTTTTAGAAACAATTTTTTTCCATAGTTGCAGACTCCTTGAGTCATACTGTCCAGATATAAAAAAGGTTATGTTCATGCTTCCAGTTGGTTGAACTGGGAATATTTCATAATGCTATACAATAGTTTTATTTTACACAAATGATCTTGTTTACCTGTCATAGTCTGCTGTGTCTATCCTCATTGCATCCGACGTACTGTTAGGAGATATTGGTAGATGTAATAATAACGGACTCTATATTACTGGAAAAATAAACTTGTGTGAGATATAATTCTTTACCTTATTCACTTTTTCCTGTCTTGTATGATCCTCATAATTTCTACTTCAATATACGGAAATGTATTTATGTGTAGTAACAGTTCCATTTGTATATTAGGTATGTAGATTCTATATTTAGAGAAGTCTTCAGGGTGCTTACTGCATAGCTACTGTTTACTTATAGCAATAGACCTTTTCTGAGATAACCATTGGTTAAGCTTAGGAATTTCTTAGTACAACTGACAAATATGTGGACCTTTCCCTTCCTTTGTATTCTAGTAAAATGACTGAGAAAATATTTTCCCACAAGAATGCTATAGAAAATTTGGTATAGGTTTTTCCCTTTTTCCTTTGTCAAATGGCTTGATTTCTTAAATTTGAGGAATAACCACATGCTTATGCTAAGTATCAAAGGCCTTTTGTATTCAAGTGAGATAAATTTCCTTTTCTCTTTTGCTAGAAAGCAAAAGGAAGTCGTCAGTGGTCACCAAGCACTCTAAATTTACCTGTAGGTCTGTATGACAAATTAGAGAAATTAACATGTAGATTCAGCATGATTATAGAGTGCTGTATGTCCTTGAATTTGTCTATTCCTCTATGTGCCATGATAGTTTCATTTATTATTTGATCCAGTTAAAGGCTATTGGATATCATAAGATCTTTAGTTCAATATTTTATTAATTATAGCTGTGGTCTGCTTTTTGCTCTGACACCTGATATTACTCTGCATCCATTGCAGTGGAAATGTTGTGCTCCTGTTCTTCTGTGGTGTTTGATATGTTGGGGTGCTCATCTGAGATCACTGTTATTTATTAATTTTGGCATAATAGCATTCTTTTATTAAAAAAAAACAAAAAACCAAACACAAAAAAGACCCCCAAAAAACTCGAAACCCAAAATACCAAACCCAAAAACACATTTGAGAGAATTTTCCTTAGGTTTTCCTAAGTTCCTCATTAGTGCAGATGGTCCTGCAGAGCCCTGGGATTTAGCAGTTCAACAGCAAGTTGAAACTGCGCTATGGTCTGGCAGAAATAAAGTCATGAGACTGCCAGTGAAGTGCAATGTGCTGTGATCCGGAGGTCTTGCCATCACCCAGTGGTGAGTCCAACAGCTGAAGAGATACAGAGGACAAAAGCATTACATCTTGCTGTGAGAGAGTAGTTGAATTGATTTAGGTATGTTCCTAGCAGTTCAGTCTTTAAAGAAAACTCCAGAGGGTGAATGTAACAACTCGCAAACCTCAAGCAAACTAGGATAAGAATTCTTTTCTCCTTCAATGTTTATTTTTTTCCTAGAGAATGAAAACAAAATATTCCATAACTGATTTTCATGTATGTAATTGCTGGTGTGTTTTTTTAATTATGCTTTGGTCTTCCTGATTTATTTGAATCTGTTTCATGGTCTTTGCATTAACATTTGCCAAGTAGAATACAGCTAGAAAGAACTGTTGTAACCAAATATATGATAAATGAAAATCATTTAGAGTGGAACAAATCCCTGTATTTTAACCTGTAGACAGAAACTGTTCATCTCTTTTAATCTTGTGATAAGGCAATATACTCTTGAGTGGAAGCTAATGCCCTAAAAGAAGGTTTTCTTGTTTTCTCAGTGTTTCTTGTCATATTGGCTTGAATAAATGATTATGAATTTATGTTGTTTTGGGTTTTTTTTTCCAATTTGACTGTTATTTGTGAGATTTTTAGTCTGAAGCTTTCATTTCTTATAATAATATGTCAGAGCATAACTGTCTCTCTACTTAACTGTAGTACCAGAAATAATGATTAACTAAAGTCAGACATAAATTCAACAAAGTCTAATTTTTCATTTGGTTCTAGTGTTTCTTTTTAACTCAGTGTACACTTGTCCATAAACACTAATTTCAGGTTATTGATGCTGTAAAATCTTTGGAGTCAATCAATAAACACAGAATTAATCAATATAAAACCATGGTAGTTGATCTGTTCTAAAAATATCTTCAAAGTTATCACTTATATATATCTCTCTTAATTTGCATGACTTTTTTTTCGGGGGGGGTGGAGCTAATAGTAAAGCAGAGAAGAGGGTAACTTACAACCAGTGCTGCAGCAATAGTAGTAGCTCACTTCTACAAGAATTTTCAGTGTAAAAATAGTACATAGATTTGATCAAAAGGACCAAATGCAAGTGTATGCAGGATGTGTAGGAATCAAGTTAATGCAGCCCTTTGACATGCTGTAAAACTATAGATTCATAACAAGTATGAGCTCCTACATCATCCTTAGAAGTTCATAAAAGGCAGCTGCTGACAGCTTGTACCTTGTCCTTGTGCCTCACTGGCATGCATTGTATGACACTAACGCTTCATTTCATGAGCCTGTGTTTTGTTGTTTTTCCACAGGGCCTTTGCCTCCTTCAGAGCATCAGGATAAACAGTGCTCATACTTAAAAAGGAACTAAAACCTCTTACTATGTTTTTCCCTTTTTACATGACAGTATATTAAAATTAATATGCTTAGCGTTATAGTTCAGACATGTTTAAATTTCAAACCTAATGACAATACTAAGATCAAAACATCTAGTTCTTACCTTTAACTGATTTCAACATGTATCATAATATATTTTGTTGCATCCGTGAACTTACGGTGGAAATGAATTATGGGTTCAATTAATTTCATTGGCTTCTGAGAGACAAATTACATTCCACTGTGGTCAATTTGCAGTGTAAAAATATTAAGGGTGTCTTTGATGCAAACATTTTCTAGCTATTATAACAACAAAACTCATGTTAGTGTTAACTCAGACTTAGACCTAGCTTAGAAATTAAAGATGTCATGAGGAAGGCATAAGGTGCTTGACTGGGCACCAGATACCCTTCAGTTGATTTCTGTAAGTTTTGTTGCAATTTCTGCTTGCGGTTGATAACGTGAGAGGTGACTTATGGGTGCTTTTACTTGAGGAGCAAGCAGAAGGTAACAATAGTGGTCAGAACTGGTTGAGCAGAGAACATTTTTATGTTTGTAGCACCTTGTGCTGCATTTCTGTGTGGCTGTAGAGGTGGTCATAAGACCTGGAGGCTTCGGTATTCTTTCCCAGGTGTTTGCAGTGAAGAAAACAGAGAAAGCTGATGAGAGCTGCTGCTCTTCCATGGAGAACTAGGGACAGCTGAGTAGGCTCCAATCACATTTGTGTTCATTACTGGTCTATACTGACCTCCTAGTTTGGATGCTACTTTTGGTCTACCTTCCTGCATTGACTGGCTTCAATTACCCATGCTATTAATAAGATATGACCCCCTGTTGGTAAGCTGTAATAATCTTAAAGAAGGGATGGGATCTAGGGGCACATAAAGTACATCATATTTTGGAGTTGTTAATATCTCTTTCATTTCTGTTTCTCACCATGCTCCACTGCCTTATATCCCTGGGCTTTCTTTAAAGCATGACACTTTTTGATGCAGAAACTAGAAAAAGAGGCAGGAAGGGGATCAAAATGTTAAGATCCAATGCAAAACAGTTGAAGTGGTTTAAAAAAAATCTGAAGAATTTTGCAGGGAAATTAATGTTTAAGTTTCTACTTGACAAGAAATGTGAAAAAAAAAATTGTAGAATTAGACTGGCAGTAGTAGAGTGTAAGAACCTGATTCAGGCCTGATTATTCACGTGTCTGTAAGGTTGTTCTCGTTTGGAGTTTAAGGATTGAAAGTCTAGTTACATAACCAGATATCTGGTAACAGCTTAACATGTGAACAACAGGAGCCAAAAAATGAATGATTGATTTAGTACCTGATTACATTACATTTGTTATAACCTTCCTAAAAACTAAATTCATTGCTGGCAAGAGGATCTAGATTGACAGCTCTGGAATCTGATTAATCTATCAAAAGGCAATGTTTCTGACAGCAGGAGTCTGAAATCTCTCTTACTGCCCCAAACCTCAACCTAGCAGGACTCACTGCAGAATATAAGGATGCAATTTTGTCATCAAACCATTTAAGACCTGTTTCTCTGCAGAGGTTAGAAGGTTTTTGCACTGCATGGAGTGCATGAAAGTTGTTGAAGTTGTGTGATGGAAGAGGCCCGGGTTATTATTGTGCTGCTGACTGTGGAGCAGAGTAAGAGGCAGTCCAGATCTGTGCCTTCTTGCAGATGAAGACTGTTTTCAAAAAGGGCTGAGAGATTGTCTTGGCTTGACTGGTGTCTGCGGAGCATTGAGGAGTTGTGCTTTAAGTAGTCTCTGCATAGCTTGCTCCTGTACTTTTGGAGTTGACTATTGGCTTTCCCATCCAAGCAGGATAATGCAGAAAAGTGAAGGAAAGAAATAACATTTCCTTCAGTGATTTTATCTGAGCAGCTAAAGCTTGAAAGAAGTTCAGAAGAGCCTTTAAGATAATATTTTCAAATGTGAATGATGGAGATATGCAGGCAATGTGGACTTCAGATAAAGTTCAGATGGACTGAAATGTATTTAGTTCTGTGATAGTAAGTAGAGGAAATAGTTGGAGAATATTTAGATTAGATAAGGATTAGATAAAACTGCAAAATACATTAAGGCACTGGTCTTGAATTGGTAGAATGGAATAGATGACTACTGCTGATAAGTTATTTTTTGGATCTAAAAATATTTTACATATCTAAAATGTACAGAGAGTTTTATAAAACTTAATTTTGCATTTTTACAAAAGGATTGTTAGTGAGTGCTCATTTCTACTGGAATAGAGTCTTATCAATTACATCCCAGAATCCTTGGCATTTCAAACTGAGCTTTTCTAGCACTGCAGTAGTGACCAAGGTTGCCTGTAATAAAAACTTGGTGTTTGAGACAATGGAGAAGAACCAGCAGATTTAAATAACAAATTTGTTTTGTAATTTGGCTCCAATAAAGAAAAAAACCCACACCTTTTTTATTTTTTTTTGTTTTTTTTTTTAAATGCTGGCTTTTCTATAAAGACCGTCTGTCTCTTCCAGAGCTATAGTAACTTCAAAGGGTTTCCCAGCATTAGCACAGCTTGGATAGAAACAGCCAGCCAACAGGATATGGAATGTTTGTACAGCCTTTCTAATTCCACAAGGGACTAAACACAATTGCTGTTTTATATTGAAATACAAGAGGTGATGATATAAGATGAAAAGAAAGAATAACAAAATCTATTCTTCACATCTTCTGCACTAAGTCAAAGAATTGCTAGTCATAATTGAATTTAAGTGTATGACTTTGAATTTAACTTTTATTAGTTAAATTCAAAGTTCAATAGAAGCCAATCAGACTGAGTTTCTTTAAAACTTTGTTTCGTAGTCTTTTTAGCTTTTTTGCATTATAAGGCAACATGCTGTATTGTTGTAATATAATAAAGAAATTGTTAATGATAAATATTGCTTGTAACATATTAGAATTATATATACATAAAAATTAAGTTTGTATAGCATGAGGTCAAGAGTAAGAGTATTCAGTGTGAGAAAAAATCCCACAAGGTAGCCTTAAAAGCTACTTAAATAATTTTTTGAAAGAGTGAATACCATAACAGGAGTTTGTCTATGTTTTTTTAATGTATTCTGCTAAAGTTCATTAAAACTGGATTCTTTTTTGAATTTATGAGCAGGGAAAAAATTAATCACTTTTCCAAATCAAAAAAGGGAAAGTGCCTTATTTAAATACTTTTTTCCCCAGTCATTTTCAAGGGGATGCCTTGACTGTGCAAAAATCTGTTGTTTCTGCTAAGTAAATGTTTGAGCACTAAGTCATTTCGATTCTGGCCAGTGTTCTTCAGTATCATTCAGTTATACTCAGAGGTGTTTTGTGTGATTTCTTCGCAAATAATGATTTCGCAATTTGTCAAGTGTGTTTTTAATTTTTTTACAGTAACTACTTTGTTGGGTTTACTAGATGTAGCACATATGGGCTCTTTGCAGTCCATAAATACTCAAACTCGCAACATGTAAGTGAGGTAGGAAAAAGTTATCTCCTCCTTTTTACAGGATAGGAAATGAGGCATGAAGAAATTGAGAACTTGGTGTTAAGGAAACTTTCCAGTCTGCCCATTCCCAAGACTCTTTGGTAGTCGCACTTCCAACTCCAGAGAATTTAACTGCTGGAACCGAAGCCCCTTCACTGCCCGTAGCTCCAGTGACCCCACGTGTTCTCCGCTTGACTCCCTACAAACACCACTCACACAGTCAGGTTTCCTTACCAGTTCGACTCCAGGTTTCCCCTAGCAGAGTCTCAGATGACTCGTTCCATAAAGCCTTTTTTTCATGGCTTAGCAACACAGAAACAGAGGAATCCCTGGCCTTTTACACCCTCTCAGTCTAACCTCTTCTCTGTGTACGTCCACCTAGCTGACATCACCGGTCTTCATCGGCTTTATTATCCAAAAGGTTGGCAATTCCTGGCTCCCGGTGTGTCTCTCAGTGTCCATTTACCCGGCTGGCATCACCCATCTTCACACCCACTTTTATCCCAAAGGTTGGCAGTTCACGGCCTCTTGTTTCAGGCTCCCACACAGAGCTCAATCTGCATGTCAATCTATATCTCAATCTGTAGTTTGCTAGCCCAGCTACCTGAACAGATGTATTCCTCAACATAGCTCCTCAAAGGGATCCCGCTACCTAGATCCCATTGACTTCACAGGGAGAGAGGCACTTAAATATCTCTTTGAAAATGATCATCTGGCTTACTGTGAGGAACTCACGAGAGGTCCATGGTAGACTACTGAGTTACAAACCTCAGATTTCTAAATCTAACCCCATTTCCCTGACTGCTGCCTTGCCTTTCTTCTAGGGAAGTTTTAATGTTTTTCTTTTGTCTCATCTTGCTCAGAGATATAGACAAAAGGAAGGCTTCAGTGGTATCTGTAGCGCAAGTGGTTGGGGGCAGGGCAGGATATGGAGAGGAGTAGGGAGGAAGAAATTATTTCATATTCCCATTTTAAGTTTATTTTAATTCTGACATAGAAATCGAACTGGTAGTTTTCTGCAGATGTGTGTGCCTGAATTCTTCACACCTCTCTTTGTCAGAGTTCATTTGACTTAAGCATCAGGGCAATGCTTTGCCAGCGGTTAGTATACTTAGTGTTTCTGTGACCATGAAGCAACCTTCTATAAATATGTAACAGCAGCTGTACATGGCTGTCTGAAGAAGTCTGTCTGTGAAGATTTATTGGCAAATGTCCTTTTACCCTTTTCTTAACAAGCGGCTCTTAAAGGCTGTTTATATTTTCGGCAGAGCTGTGAGCTTTCTCTCGGGGCTGCTCACATTTCAGTGGACAGGTGACTTGCATACTTTTTCTTTATAAATTATGAGTAAATTGCATTGCCGGTCCAATATAGAGCAATCATAGTTGACTGTGCTATTTAACATGCTTTGAATTTCTGGTTGGTGTTTGCATGTTTTTGATTTAGTTTGAGGGTTGGGTTTTGTTTTGGTTTGGGTTTTTTTCATTTGTTTTGTGTTTTTTTCTCCACTTGGAGATCTCGAGTGATTTTAGCATGTTTAAAGTGTTGTTTCAAATACAGCTTCTTTCTTAATTTCTTTTTTTGTATTTCATATGTGTTCTCTGAAGGGGATAATTCTCCTGTATTTGCTTAAAATAATGTTCTCTACTTATTCCCTGTTACTAAAGGAGAACACACAAAGTTTGCTAACAAATGATACATGCAGGAACACACAGGAAATCACAAAGCATTTTATCAATCCAAGAAAATGAACTAATTTCTAAGCAGGTTAAATGCTGTACAAATGAATATTTTTGGGATAGCTTTTAGCTTGAATTAAATTCCAAGTTATTTGGGTAGAAGTTTTGGGAGGTACTATTAACAATATGGACTGTTTTGTGACTTAGTGATGGAAAGAACTTGCCTTTTGGTGCCCATGGCTTAATTCCCTATTGGAATCATCTGCTTGAATACATTGAAATTATGCCAGTGGATAATTTTGGCCCTCTGGTATTCCAGAAAACATAAAAATGGATGCTGAAACCTGCTAATAACACTGGACTTTAACCAAATATTCTTTACTATGGGAGTGGAGAATGACAATATTTTTTAAAGGAGTGATGCATCTAACTACAAGGTCAGGCAAACTGTGACTTTTTATATTCGTGTACCAGTCAAAACTTATTTCATAGAAGGATTAAGGCACTGTGTAATTTCTATAACAGTAAGAATTAGAAATCAGAAAGCCGCACAACACAATTAAATAGAAATAAAAGAACAGATGCTAAGGCTGGAGCAAACTTGAAAAATGATACTTCATACAATCACCTGAGAATTCAGATGCTTGCTGCAGGCTCCTTCAGCTCCAGAACTTTTGCATTTCCCTTTCACTGTCCAGACATATATCTTTTTTAATCCTTGCTCTACCCCTGAGCTCTCTCGGAAGGTATCTGCTCCTTTCCATAGTGTGATTAACTGCACTTCTTCTGGTCTGAGTACACACAAGTCATGTTCTACACAGAAAATTTGTCAGTGTCTGTGGTGAAAGTCTCTGTGCATGGCATGGGTATCCAGGAGAAAGCCCTGTCACTTCCTTTTTCCATTTTTTGGGGTCCTCGGGCCTAGCGTGGTGGGATTTCCCCTCTCCCTTACGCTTATTGTGAGGGTAGCAACAGAAGCCAAAATAGCTCAGCAGCCCTGGCAGTTTCTTCTCTGGATGGCAGTGATACTTCTCAGCAGATGCTTCTGCCTGAGAGGCTTCAGTGCACTCTCAAGCCTGTTTTATAGCTCTTCTCCCTTTCTGTGGTTTCAGAGGATGAGAGGAAGTGAGAACACAAACTACGTCTGAGATTGTCAAAAGGGCAGGGGGTGCTTAGGCCATTAACAGCGTTTAGGATTATAATCTTAAAGCAGAAACACACAGTGATTCTGTGTATGCTAATATTAGCCACGAAATGGTCATGAGAGATCAGTATCAGAGATCCCTAGACTATCAGTTTGCTCAGAATTGCTTTTGTTTCCTGTTCAGTGCTGGAGTTCCTTATAACATGAAGATAATAGCTGTTATCTTGCTATTTATACCATAGCTGAGATACCAATGCCTAATGAAAAACAGTCAGCATGCTGGCAGCACTAGATTTTAAGATGACTGTAATGGAAGTTATCAGTGTCTTCAGAAACATGGAAGAGAAAAAAAGAACTGTTTTTATAAAGAAAATTTTTAATTTGTAGACTATCAAAATGCCCAAAATAACATCAACATTTTCAGTATTCAAGTTTAGAATACGTGTAGCAAACATATTGATGTGTTGGCTGATGATACATAGAAAGTCCCTAATTAGACATTGAAAGTGCACGTCATAACGGTTTGGGCATTTTGTAATTGCATTTCTTGATAGCACACAAATACATCTGGTAGAAGGGAATGGCTCTCAAGGTCTTTATGCAGAGAAGCATGAATAAAGTATGTGTTTTTAGAAGTGTGCAAATAGTGTATGGCCCCAAAAGATAAACTGCAGTAATGGTAAAAGTAATTTTAAAATATCTCTGGGCACAGTCTGCTCACGATAAATAAATAAATGCATCAAACTGGTTAATAGGTAACAAATCCCAGTGCTGGAAGGCAAATCCAAATGTCACTAAATTCCGTTTTGAACTTTGTTTTTACATGGGTGTGTTGTAGAGTAGCTCATAAACAGCTGCATGAACAGGTTTAGAGCAAATCAGTATGTCTAATGTTTTGCTCTATCCCCTGAGCACCAATGTGCCTGCTTCCTTCTGTGCATTAACCTTGGAATACGCTGCCAAAGACCGTGTGCGAGTGCTTTGTGTTTGACTCATCAAGATTGAATCCAATAGTTGATTGGTAAGCAAGTGAAAAACAACATCTCTTCCCAACATTGTAAGCAAATCTTTTATTTCTTCCATCCATGTACAGTTATAGGATTGTGGGATTTCTCACATTATCTTGAGTCCATAACATATCTCATAATTTTTCCCTGCTATCTGTCACATATTTACCTATCTGTTAGGTCAGCCATTTAGACTGTCAGTTCCTTGAAGTGTGTACCACTGTATTTTGCTATAGGTGTACAAATTTGGAGCACAAAGGCACCTTGATCCAGCTGGGATCTGTAGTCTAAATAGCTATTATGCAAATTTTAGCCTTTAATATCCTTGAATAATTGTTTTTCAGTAATATTGATTGGCAGAAGTTATCTATGGTATAGTAGATTTACATCCTGTGGGAAGAAGAATAATGTTTAGACAAATTATTGAAAGTGCCCTTTTGATTTGTGGAATACATACAAACAGCAAATCCAACATGTTGTTGAAATGCATAAAAAACCCCATATGCAGCTTCTTTGGATGACTTGCCATCCCTGCCCTGCTGTTTGCTTGGCTAGGACTGGCAATCTGAAGTGATCTCAGATTTGTGTGATTAATATTGTAAGTCTTATTATAGCCTGTAGCATATTTATAACTTAAATGGAAGTAAAATTTTATTAAAGTTTTGGCAGAGATTTCAAAATATAGAGGAAAGGATCTGAATTCAACTGCAGCTTAAATATCTCTTGACTTAGTGCAAGTCAAATCCTCTAAAAGTAGTTTTCCCCTTGTATGTGCTAGGATCATCTTGCACTGGCCTGTGCTGAGCTCTGTTATACTGCTGCATAGCTTTATAGTTCAATTTTTGTTTCAAAGCTTATGTGCTGTATGACTGAGCTGTTGAAAAGAACAAAAGTGTTGTGAAACTGTTCAGGAGGTGAATCCAGACTGTGCCACTTTCCAGTGACTGCTTATTTCAGCACAGTGTTTAGCGTAGTCTCCAAGAGTTCCCCTGAGCTTCAAATCAGCATCAAACTGAAAAGAAGCCTGGTCAGAGTAGCACACTGTGTTTCCCACAGCTTCAGAATACTTATTTTCTTTTCAACTTATCGTCCAGGCAATTGAGCCTCTAAATTGACATCATGCTAGGTGAAATGCTAGGAGGGTACCTGACTAATAGCATTAAATTGCTGATTTCTCTTAAAAGACAAACACAAACTAAAAAGAAACTAGACAAAAATACAAAGGTTTTCTGATGTTAGTGGAGTCTACAGGTGAGAAATGTGGAAATAACTGCTTGAACAGTCATTATCAGCTTTGACTTTTTTTCACCTACCGCCATTCTTTGGAAGCAGTTAGAACTTGTGGTTTCTTGAGAAGTTGTTTATATATTTTGGAAGAAAATGGTCTGACTGAAAGTCCTCTCATGCAGTACCCCTAAACAGTGCCATGAGATTCATTTTCAGCCCTTCAGCCCCTCTTATGTCTGTGGTTTATCTTAGAGACCTTAATCGAGAAGTAGAGGGTAGACACAAGGTCTTCTGTCTGAACTGTTGCATGCAGAGACTGTCCTAGCCCAGACCCCAGGGACACGATTTCATTTTCATTGTCTAGTACTTTAAGATTAGGATGTGATACTTTCTTATGCCTTAACCTCAAAAATGTGTTTACTTCAAGGTCTCATTTCCCAGTTCTCTTTGCCATTCTTGTCTTCCCATAGGAAATAAATGGAGAATTGGTTTCAGCTTCACTTCAGGTATAAATAACAAAGATAATCTGGCACTAAAAGCTGAAATGAAAAAATGTCTTCTTCTAAGGGAATTGTGCAAAGTGTTGGAATATGAATTGTAACCCACAAGAGATGGGTTAAACTTGCTTGAGATAGTGTTCTTTGGAAAGAAAATTTGTCTGAAAGATGGAATACAAGAAAATTTTGTTTAACTAACTTAGAAAAAATGTTGGCTTAGCAATGTTTCTGAAACAATTTTTTTCCCATGAGTTTTAGTGGGCTTTGGAAAAGTACCCGTATGAGTTAGGACCTTGCCAATATCTTATTGAGAATTAGAGGCCTATCTGTTTAGCTTCTCATTTTGTTCCTCTGTTATATGTACACATTTTTCGCTACATTAAAATCCTTCCCAGTTACATTTTGTTATTTTACTGGTGTGATGATTTCCACTAGTGACAACATTCATATATCAGTTTTGGTTCAAGTTCTTTGAGTTTAAAAAACAAGTAGCATTCGTGGGGAAGTAGCAAAATATGAGTAGCAGTTTCATGGAGAAGACCCTCCAAAAGAACTAAAATAATCCTATCTGACCTTTAGAACCTGAAAATCTATTACTTTTATGCTACGACGAGTGTATCTGAATCCTTGAAGTCAAACTAAAGCAGTAAAAATTAATCATCTAAATTATGTTTTAATATCCTTTCCTGGATTTCATCAGGGTTTTTTTTCCACTATTATCTTTCATGGCTTTGATAAATGGTTGTACAAAAAGTTTTTGTAGTGGTATGGGCAGATAGGATTCTGCATTCCTAGTATTTCTCTCTTTTTTTTCCTTAATATTCCTCTTTTTGACATTTATTTTACTTATTTGTGTGCTGTAAAGGTACTCTGTGTCACAGTAAAGGTGCTCTGCTCCTTATATTTTGAGACACAACAGAAGATGCTCTGTGTGCAGACAGCTGCTTGTACTTTTGTGAACTCAGTTGCAAGTATTTCACACTGTCTTTTCCTGCTGTGTCCATTACTGGCAACGAATTCATTGCTGAGATAATCCAACTTCAATTGCCAAAGTGCTTAATTTTATCTGGTATCCTAATTTTAGTGTGTTTATCACAGCTATGCCAAAAAATGGATGTCACAGCACTTGGAATTGTCCAAATAATAATAAGAGTCAATAAATATTTTGATTTAGAATACTGAAGTAGAACTTTAAAGGGAAAGATGAATTGGCCCTATTTTGTTAATGATTCTGTACAGATATACAGAAGTTGCTATCCTACATGGGACTGAAGTATTGTTTGACTGAATGAAAACAAATGCATAGAAAAACATAGCAAGTGTATATAACCTCTGATACTTGGCAGCTCAGGGATTGTCAAGGCCAGAGTTGTAGCATGTTTCAGGGCTGTTTTTTTCTCTTCTTCTCTGTTGGCCTTTTCAGTCCCCCATAGAATCCTTAAGCACCCACAACATTTCTAGGCCAGGAATTTCAACAGCTTAGCTATGCGTTGTATGAGGTACCATTTTCTTTTCTTCCATCTTGCTGCTTGCTTCCTTTGAAATGTCTTAATACTTGTGTTGGAAGAAGCAGTCAAACATCTAGCACAATATTTTAGGAAGGACAAGCTTTCCTCATACTGTTTCATAAGTTTACTTTGGATACCTGGGATGCCAAGAGAGATAAATAACCTAATATTTTATAAATGTAGATGCCCTTGCAATATCTCTATGAATTAGGTTGCCATAAAGAAGAGGAAGCAGACAGAGGCTGTGTCACAGCTCTTAAGATGGCTAGAGACACTGATGATAATAATGCAGTATGACTTCCAAAAGCACACAACTGTTTAATTTTATTGTCGCCTCATTTTAGTTTTCTAAATACTGATGTTTTAGTTGTCCTTAAGTATCTTGCTGAAAGTTAACAGGTATTTTGCACTGCAGCAGAAAGTTAACACCAGCTCTAGGATGTCAGAGTAGCATCTACAATAGTGGCTCATCTTCTGTCTTGGATTTAGAAAGAGGTTTTTTGTCTTCTGTAAGATCCAGTGCCATCTGAAAACAGTGTCCTGCATTTGTAGCCCTCAGAACTGCTTTCTCAGGGTACCTCCAGCAAACTGAAGCAACATCTATATCCTGCAATAGATAAGGAGCATTCAGAGTAATACTTTATTGCATTTCTACATGCTTTTCCTTGTTTGTACCATGACTTGCTATGCGAGTCATAAGATGATTTACTGGCCACTGTGAGCATGAAATAGCAAGGAGAGGAGCTGGAAGTGTTCAAGTGCTCTTGGCTGCGGAGGAAGGAACACACAGTGTGCATGTTGGGAAAAGTACATTGGCATTTTGCAGGGCCAGGGCATCACCTGATGTCTGGGGTAACAAACTGTCTGTCTGTTCCTTGCTAGTTGTTCAGTGGAATGCTGTTAGGCAGGGAGCAGTAACAGCTGGGAAACAGCAACTAGGCCACAGTGCTCCTGCTTTTCAAACTACAAATCTCCACAAATGCACAGGAGAGAGTATCTCTGCATTTGTAATTTCCCTTCTGTCCCTGATAGGTGAGGAAGCTCATGCTCCTATAGCTTGATGCATTCAATTATTACAAAATTCTGTAATAAAAGGGCTGTTTTCTAATATAATCCTGTGGCATGAAATAAACTAACAGTGGGGTGAGTCAGATCTAAGCTGTTGTAATCAAACAAAAATCTTATGTAGTTAAGTTTAAATAAGTACAATTTGGAGTACATTTTGCAGTCCCTATGGTTTGTCTTATAATGACAATTCTGTCAGTCCTTTGAAGTGTTTCATTAAAAATCTGTCCAGTTTCTATAATGGTGATGACATTTTATTGATTTAAATGAAAACCATAAAAATCTAACTCTGTGTATTACAGTGAGGTTAAATGTACTCTTTTCAAACAGAAAAAAATGTCGATATTCTTTTAATCAGAAACATGTTCTATGTATCTTCTATGTATATCATGTCTTCTACTAGTTCTATAGGATTTTTTAAATACTTTTAAAGTGACCCAGTATCTGGCCTATTACTTAGGTAATCTGATCATTGAATGTTATTATATTCTTGGAGACCTTTTTTTTTAAGTTCACAAGGATTTTGACTCCTAAATTACTTATGTGACATTGATGATATAGTCCTATATTCAGCTATCTTTTTCAAAATCAGGTTCACTGGAAGTAACAGGAACTACTGTAGTTAACATAGTTGTTTTACAGCTGTAGTTGTCTGTTCTTCTTTCAGTATAGTTCTGAGCTTTGTTTCTGGAGAAAGTATTTTAAATGTAAGTGGCTCATCTGCTTTCTATTTTGAACAGAAGAACAGTAAATAGACTGTTTTAAAAAGTTGTTGCACTTCTATACAAGTCCTAGCAGAAGCTGTTGTATAAGGTTGTTACAAGGTTAAAATAGAACCTGTCTTATTGAAGACATTGTCTTTTCGTGGTCTTGCCTGAATGTTGACTCTTGTACAAATCTTTTGGAAATTGCATTATGCTAAAGAAGTTGCATATGTAAGAGTCATAAAAAAAAGAGCGGTTTGCAATTACGTAGGTAAATGGCTGCTCAAGGTAGAATGAATCCAGGCTTGACTCGCTCATGCATGCAAGGACACTCTCATCAAAAAGGAAGAGGTACCTTAAGTATTCACAAGGAAGGAATAATTAAGAAATTAAGTAGGGATAGTGGGTTATATACCACACCTAAAATTCCTATACTTTTAATTTTGGTACCTTAGTAAAATGCTAAATTATATCTTTTGGTTAGGTGCTAGCATACAAATGGATTAATTCAGACTACTATATCCAATAGAGCAGAAACTAAGAGAGAGATTTCATGGGCTAGTATGGAGAAAAGTGCTTACAAAGCACACAGTGTTCCTGAGCATTATAGGCCAGGGAAGAACAGTGAAATTGTACTAAGCACACAGAAAGAAGCTTTCTTCTGCTGCTTTAGTCATCTTTCTGTAGAAGCTGTCAAATGGCAAAATGAGGTTTCTGTTGAATTAAAGAGCAGTTCCAAAAGGGGAGACTAGAAGACAGTGTAATGACGGACATAAAGAAGGAATAGTATTTGAGCCTCTTACAATTATTGGATAGAGTAGGCTTACCCAGAATTTTCATTAAGATGAACATATACTTTTCTTTTTAAAATGATCTACCATTGTTTTATCAGTGTCATTTTCAAATGGTATGGCACAGAAGTTTGTTCTGTGTTTCTGTGCCACTGCTGTTCATGGACTCTTTAAAAGAAATACCAAAAATACATTTTCATGTCAGTCTGTTGTGCAAGGACAGTGTAGCATACTGGAAGCTGAGATCTCAAAGGTAAAGGCATATGATTATTTATCTCCCAAAAGCTGACACTGTAGTTTTGAGGATTGTTGAGGAGTCTGAGTTTTCTAAGATTAGAAAAGACATCTCTTAGAGATTAGAGGAAGAATATAGTAACCAGCCCTGCAGCTACAATCCACAGCAATTTAAATTTGTAGAACAAGCACTTCCTCATGTATGCAAGGATACTCTTTACATAGAAATGAAAATGTACACAAAAAATTCCAAAGAAGGAAATAATTAGAAAATACTCTGAGTTAATTGCTAGTACATATTTTTGTGAAGACAACAGTCACACTTTCTAATAAAGGCTAAATCAATGAAGAGACACTATTTAACAGGATTTGAACTATTTTAATTCTCTTTGTGTGTGGGTAACATTAGGTATTTGATGGTGTCCTTGATCTTCAGCAGTCTAAAGCCATAAAAATCAGAAGATATTTTCCTCTGACAGCTACATCATGAATGCTTTTCTTTGCTTCCTCCAAGGCATTTCAGCTTCGGTGACTGGTCCTTCAAACTCAGTTTCTGTAATTTGTCAGAGTATGCTGCTGAAAGAAAATGTCAACCACATTCTTTGTTGAGGTTCATGACTGTCATATAATATTAATTTTTCAACAGTACGTGAGGACATTACAGTTGAATTTAAAGGATAATAATTTTGATATAACATCCTTCTGTCATAGCCAACAAACCTTAAGGTCTTTTTTTCTCTTCCCAGGATAAAGAATGACTTAAGACTTTCTCTGGTGAACCACCACTTTAATTGCAATATTGCCATAGGGCACACTATATTATATTTTAAAAGCAACTTTTGTTTATCATGGAATCATGTAGATCAGAAAGACCTTTGAGATAATCAAGTCCAGCCATATATCTAACACTGCAAAGTCCACCACTAAACCATGTTCCTAAGTGCCACATTTTATTAGGTTTGCGTGACAAGGTTTTGAAAGTGGGGCTACGGGGATGGCTTCTGTGAGAATCTGTTGGAGCTTCCTCATATCTGACAGAGCCATTTGCTATATTTTCTTTTCCCTGTCCATCTGAGTAGGGGAATGATAGACCAGCTTCAGCGAGCACTGGGCATCCAGCCAAGGTCAACCTACCACACACACATACGTTATTTCAAAATCCATATTTACAGTGCATTCCATACTAGTTTTTAGAAAATATTTATGAAGTCAAGCTTCAAAATTCACTCAGCTAAGTAAAAGGTTTCCTATCAAGAATAATTGTCAACTGTGTTGGAATATTTTACCTAATTTCAATTTAGTTGCCTATGTGAAAGATTGTAGGAAAACTCATCTTCATTTCAAAAGAGAATCTGAAAAATATTTTGGAACTTTGTGGGTTTTTTAATCTTAATTCAATAATTTCCTTGTCCAGAGAACAATTTTGTAGCCTGTTGGTGAGGTCACTCATTCTCATCTTGCAGTCAGTTTGTGCTGAAACCTTTTTAATGAGCTTGTTTTAGTGGTATGGGCTGAGAGGAGTATCTCTCTCATAATGGACTATGTAGTTCAATGGTTATGAAACTTTTCTGGCAATCTTGATTGACAACCCAGAATCAGGATTTCTCTGAACTAATGTTCCTGACATCCTCAAACACTGTTGTAAGTTTTTGGAGATGTGTCTGAACCAGATATTAGGTGTGGGCATTATTTCTATTGCTCTATTTTATGGTGATTGTCTAAGTCTATGAAGCCAATGCTAGAACTTCAGAATGTCATATCTTGGATAAAATGAAATGACTCCTTTATCCTTCAGATATTAATTTTTACCGTTGTATCCATCTGCACTATTTAAAAAATATTGTTTTGATGTGAATTGTTCATTAAAAGAAATTGTGTGGCTGTGAAGTTGTGTTCCACAACTTTTCTAAAAAGTTGTGGCACACAACTTTCTATCTTTTTCTTTTTATCTAACATATGATGGGTACCTAGAAACTGATTACTCCCCAAATCACTAATAGTTCTTGAACATTATTTCTTTCGTGCTTGATATACCTTGGAATTCTTCACATTGTTGAAACACGTATTAACAATTTTGTATCTGTGCAGAAATGTGTGACACATTACTTTGAGATTAAATTGTTCAGCCCAACGCTTAGTTCATTCCTTGAACAAATAATGAAAGAGAGCTTTCAATAGGTTTGCAAAGTTTTTTCCTTTCCTAAGATTCAGCAGGTTTTTCAGACAGGAATATGGAGCACAGTGTTGGCTCTTCAGGAAAAATCTTTCACCCGTAAAAGCCTGTAAAATAACGTTTCCGCTTTCGAAATCCCTAGTAAATGCCTGGTTGTACCTAAATCATGATTCTCCTTCTCTGTGCAAGGCATCAGAAAGGCTCAGGCAACTTGTGACATCTACTGAGCAGTTCTTTAACCAATCAAAACCACTTTTGAAGGACATCTTACTTTGCCTATGTAAGACACCCCACTATCAAATCAGCATGATTCTTAGTTGCACAGAGCTGATTTTGATGACAAGCATGTCAACTATCCATCATTTCACTTCCTTGATAGGATGTCTTCTGGGTTCATCTTATACGCCATTCAGTTAATTGGAGATGCTTAAGCCTTGTTCTTTTTCTCATTTTCCTAGCAAGCAATGTAACCAAATCATAGAACCATTTAGGTTGGAAAATACCTTTAAGTCATTGCGTCCAACTGTTAACCCAGCACTGCCAAGTCCTCCACTAAACTGTGTCCCCAAGTGCCACATTGACACATTTTAAAATATGTTCAGGGATGGTGACTCCACCACTTCCTTGGGCAGCCTGCTCCTATGCTTGACCACCCTTCCAGTGAAGAAATTTTTCCTAATATTCAGTCTAAACCTCCCCTGGAGCAATGTGAAAGTGTTTCCTCTTGTCCTATTTTTTTGTTACGTGAGAGAAGAGAGAGACCTCCACCGCGCTACAACTTCCTTTCAAATAGCTGGAGACTGATAAGGTCTCCCTTAAGCCTTCTTGTCTTCAACCTAAACAACACCAGCTGTTCCTCATCAGACTTGTTCTCCAGACCCTTCTTCATCTCCATTGCCCTTCTCTGGACATGCTCCAGCACCTCAATATCTTTCTTGTAATGAGGAGCCCAAAACTGAACACAGGACTCGAAATGTAGCCTCACCGGTGCCCAGTACAGGGGCATGATCACTGCCCTAGTCCTGCTGGCCACAATATTTATGATACAGGCCAGGATGCCACTGACCTCATCCAACTGGGCACACTGCTGGCTCATGTTCAGCTGGCTGTGGACCAACAACCCCAGGTCCTTTTCCACCTGGCAGATTTCCAGGCGTTCTTCCCCAAGTTTCTAGTGTTGAATGGAGCTGTCGTGCAGGGCCCAGCACTAGTAGAATCAACCTAGTTGCTAAGGGATTATTTCATAAGTGTGGGGGAGCTTGGGCACCAAAGCTCCTGGCCCAGTCCAGATCGCACTAGGTGCTGTTGCTCAAGCTGTGGGCTCTCAACTCTCTCTGTTTTGGGAGGGCTCTCTGCTGTGGGTTGTGCTGATGCCAGAATTGCTTGCCTCACTGACAGACAGTCTATAAAGTCCTCTGAAAAACTGAAATAAATGTTTATAGTGAAGTCTGTTTTTTTATTTAAAACCAATTTTATAAACCTATAAAGCTGGTTTGAGCTTAATAGATGCATATAAGGAGAAGAAAAAGTCTTGTAAAGTCTTAGAGGAAGATATTAAAAACAACTTCAATAGTGTTACAAATTCTGAAATTATGACTAAGGAGATAGAGAATGGTATTAGCTGTCCCATATGATTGCTAAGATGAGGTAAAATAAACTGTTGTACTGTGTGACCTGTAAGAGGTATTAGGCATTTTGTTACCTTCTTGCTATCCACTTGAGTTGAATACCTTTATTAAAGATTGTTTACAGATGTTTTTGAAGGCCACTGGTTTTCTTTTTAAAGTACTGACAGGATGGCATTAATGCCCCTAAACGTAAAATAAAGGAAACAGATAAATTGATCTGAATGCAAGAGGAAGAAAGATAAGCATAAAACAAACTTGTGCAGTCCTCCATGCCAAGAGTCTTTTTATATGCCAACATATTTGCCATTACTTTAACAGCTTCTATCAGAGTAAATTGGAAAGGAAAAATATTAAAAGAGTAATTCACTGCACAAAATGCATTTTAAGACTCACATTAGGCACAGCCTCTGAATATGATCTTTGCTTTCATAATGTATTTACTGCTTTGGTATATATTAAGGTTATAAGGATGCAAAACGGGGATGAAACATTTTTGATTATAGGCATCATCACTCTTGATGAAACACTGTAGGTATGACTTAGGTTTAGTGATGCAGCCATCGTTTGTGATTTCCTTGTATTGATAGCTCTTTCCTCCTCATGGCTTCTGCTTTTCCACCAATTGAATAATATGATTTCCATAATACAAATGTGGTGACTTCCTATTAGCCACTTCAGTCCCCTGAAACCTTTTTAATTTTAGATTTTGGAGGGTACGTGCAAACCAGAAGTAGCCTTAGCAAGCACAAAAGGTCAGAAGCACAGAAATCTGTTTCATTTTTTTAATTGTCATTGAGAATTCATGCATCTTGAAAGAAATACTTGCATCCATGGCTGGTGTGCAATTTGGAATCAGCAATCTCTATTTTGATCAGGGAAATTGAAATTGAGATTACTGGTTACTGGCTATTTGAGGCCTGAATGATTTTAAGATTACCCACATGACAATAGCTAGCTTTAGGTTGGTCGGTTTGTAACACCATTCATTGGTCAATATTAGTAAATACTGACTTTGGAACACATTTTTATAGGGGAGCTGGATTTGAAAGTTCTTTTCCATCTCAAAAGGTCAAAACTGCATGGGTTTAACAAATGGTCTGTACTCTGTTTTAGCTCAAGTAAATTACTAAGTATAACTAGAGTGTCATAATAATATTTTTTTTCTTAAATGTGAATTCTCTTACGATTATTGTTAGCAACAGATTTTAGATTATAACTAAACTAAAAGGGTGGTTTGTTTCATAACAGCTTCCTTGAAATTTAGTTTACTATTAGGTCACTGATTTCCTTCAAACATGACAAATGAGGATATTTTTGTGTGACTTGGTGAAGATTCTTTTAGTCCACTTGTTTTAGAGCTGCTATGAAAATACTTGCTTAATCAAAAGATTTCTGTGCCTTTGGGTACAATACGTCATGAGTTGTCTTTCATTGCTAATGTACACAGTGCTGGAACATCTGCTGTGTATTTGGAGAGGTGTAGAAAAATTCACTATCCAGTAATTGGATAATAAAGCTACCGAGCTTGAGATAATTGCTTGTGCTAAACTCTAAATTTCTTTTGCTGCAGGACAAATCCTCATTCAAATCCTTGACCCATTTTTCTGATGAATTGAATCACTTTGATTTTTACCACTACCATATTGCGTGTTAGTAACTGTTGCATTTTGTTTTGATAATTTGCTAATAGTTGGTGATTTGTGTTGGCCTTATTTGTTGTTATTGTTTCCTACTAAAATGTAAATTGGACTACATTTATGTTTGTTTCATATAGCCAGTACTCTTACACACTGTGTAGAGTAGTTCTGTTTGATCTTCAGCAATTTTTTTCCCATGAATTTTACACAGATAGATGCCAATTCTCTAAATTTTTATTTATTGTTCATTAAAAAATCTGTAAATTTTCAGGACAAATAGTATAAGATTAGGTTTTATTAGCAAGATGTTTACTTTCCCTCTACACATGAGTCAAAAATTATTTTATTGGTCTTATGTCAACTGAAACATTTTTGGAATAACAAATAAAATTATTTAGAATCAGGGATAAAATTAGTAGTAGTTAGTGAACTTCCTAGGTATTTTCAGGAATACCAAACAGTATTATTGTGATTGAAGAATGTCATAAACCCCTGTAGAGCAAATTCAGTTCAACAAATTGATTTTTGAGGAGGATTTGTTAATTTTTCACTAAATGGTCTATACTAGCAATGAATACTGTGGTAATACAAAGTTTGCAATATCAAAGTTTGTTTTAGATAGACTTCAGCGTTGTTTCCTGCAGGGCTTCTGAGGAGGTTTCTGAGAAAAGGGGAAAGCAAGAACAGAGCAACCCTGTGGAGAAGAATAAGCATTTGTTAGAAAAAAGTACACTTTGTTAGAAAACGACTCCTTGTTGTAGCTCACAGCAATATTATGCAAATTACTTTGTTCACTGGAATATGTTGAATTGTTCTGAGCATTTTTGTCTCCATTTTTTCCCTGGGATGTCTGACTGATATTTCTGCTTTCGTCAAGATTGTCCATCCCTATATGTTGCAATACTTTCTTTTGGTGATTGTCCATCCCTATATGTTGCAATACTTTCTTTCAGTGATGATGACTCACTGACCCTGCCACAGATTTCCCTGCTTTATCTGCCAAGACTGATAATTATTTTAGTAACAAGTGCTAACTCAATAATATTTAGTCACTAAGGCCTCCTCCCTCATTATTTTTCTTCCCTGGGGGCGACTGATCTAAAAACTCTGTTCTCACCTGGGGTTTCAAGATATGAAAATTCATCCAGATCACAGTTACTTTTCCAGCTATCTTCCTTGATTAACAGTATGGTGAGCTGAACTGAAGTTTACAGGAGCAGTTGGCACAAATGGGTTTCCCACTTGCAGTCTACTTTGAAGCCAGCTTGTTATACTGCTTGCATGAGGCAAACAGAAAAATGGAGCAGGAGTTTTAATTACATGTACACTTTAATATCGTGTTCTAAATATTGTTAGTAAGCTTCATTGCTTACCTTATTCTAAGGAATGTGCTGGCAGAACTGCTCACTTTTGTTTTTTCTCATCTCTCACCAGGAGGCTTTCAAACCTAGCCCAGGAGCCCTGGAGCGTGGAGAGTATTCCCGGTTGATGGTTATTACTGTCATAGCCACTAGGGAACACAGCTATGGACTACATTAGTCTTTGCCCCAGGAAACTTGCAGAAAAGTGGTGAAGTTGCCTTAGAGTAGTCCATTATTAATTAAAATCTCAAAGGATAGGGAAAAGTTGAGACTTCTCAAGATCTCAGTGTCACTTCTTTGGTAAACCAAATGGGCTGTTCTTCAGCCATCATTCTGGGTCAAGCAGTCTGATCAGCTAAACACTGCAGACACTCATGGTACATAACATAGCTAATTTCAGAAGCTTATGAGAGGCACATTTTCTAATATAATTTTATTAGTTAGTATGCTTATATTTGAATGGAAAAAATAATTTGAAAATGCAGCATTGCAATTCCCCTTTCTCTGTATAGCAGATATCCTGAAATGTTAGTGTCAGCAGCAGCAGTATTGATACTGGATTTAGATAACTGTTTTAATGAAGTATAGTAGATCCCACAAATTATGCACTGGACAGGAGGGGAGAAGCTGTTCTTACTCTCTCTGAAATGACAAATTCCCACAGACAATTTTGGTAGTACTGGCTCATTGCAGGGGGGTTGGACTAGATGACTTTTAAAGGTCCCTTCCAAACCAAACTATTCTGTAATTCTAAGAAGAAAGTATTGGAAGATGAATGGGAATGCTATTGGTATTGATCTGTAGCTAAAAAAAACATGCACATCTGAGACTGCTTATTTTTTCTGTGATAATTTTAATATTATAGGACCTATGGTCCACCACTTCCCTTTTGAAAGTGGAGCCCTGATCAACACAGCCAGCAGAGCCAAAGATTGAATTCACCTCTGTCAAAAGACCATAACATAAATCAGATTAATAAGCTATGTAGATCATCCTTGGCAATGGAAGGGACCCATGATGACAGTTGTGTGTGTGTATATATATATATATATATATATATGTGTATTAGATGTCTAAAGCTAGTGAAATGTGTGCAAAACTAAAAATGAAAGAAAATTGTACTCTATATTGCCATTTAACAAGAAAACCTTAAATCAGGGAGGAAATAAGAACTTAAATATGATGCTACAGATCCTGCTTGCCTATTTTGCCTCAGATGTTTTTTTGTTTTGTTTTATGGTTTGGGTTTTTTTGTTTGTTTTTTGTGGGGTTTTAGCATAAATTCTTTTACTTGACTTAGCATCTGGAAAAACCCAACATGTCTGTTGTCAGAAGTAATGAGTGGAAGAAAAATTGCTGGTCAGACCCCAGCTGGCTATGGCAGTTCAGTCATATTTGGTTTTAGCTGACCGGGACTTTGTGTAAATAAAGAAATGAAGCTTCATTCAGTGGCTTGAAAGAACAAAACTGCTCCTTTATACAAGCATATTGACATGAAGTTTAGGGCAGTGCCTCTTCTGTGTGAACAGGTTTGGCTTCCAAGTTTTGGCATTTGTAAGAGGTGACAAAAGTTTCTTCAGAAACATATATATTAATTTTTTTGTGTGCTTATTGTTATAGTACTGAAGATCATGAACCTAAGGCTGCTTGATTATCTCTTCATAATATTGTTTTGAAATGCTTTCTTGTGATCAAAATTAAGCTTGTGTCTGTATGCTTTTGCCATTGCAAAGAACCTTCATATTTCTGATTTTGTTTGATTACACTTCTCAGTCTTGCTATAATCTACCTTTACCCCTACTGTTATGATGTCTTTCTCAGATTGAGGTCTTTCACATAAATTTGTCTTTTTATGTGTAGTTTTATCAGTACCTGATTCTTTTTAAGGGTCTTTAAATGTATGGCTGTGTTGTCCTAATGTCTTCCCAGACAAAATATCTTAAGATATTAAATCTTTTTAGGCCTTAAATTTGTACATCCTCAGGCAAGTCTCTTTGGTTATTTTTGGCTCCAAAGTGAGCATGAAAAAAAGTATCGTTTTCCTGTTACAGTGGAATAAATAATAATGTATGTTTTATATTTCTAGCAGTGCAAGCCAGAAACCATAAATTGTCATTTTATTAAAAAAATGATGCATTAGTTTTCTCCACAAGGGTGTCTCTCGTGATAGTGAAAAATGTTCCACTTTTATTACTTAATCAGTCTTTCTACACCTTCACAGAAGTGAAAGGTTCTGTTTTCCTATTATCAACGTACCTTATGTATGCTGCTGGTTTGTGTAATCCAGAGAAATTAACATATCTTCCTATTCTCTTTCTCTAAGTTCATAATTTGTAGGACTTGGGGCTATCAGCTCTGCTCTGAATTAGAGGCTTAAATTTGAACAAAGTTGAGGTAGTACCCTTTGCAGGTTGAAAACTGTAGAAGGAGACAGGACTCTATTTTTAATTAAAATAGAAAATACAGGTGTTAGATGTTCTTCCTCACTGATATGCAGAACTAATGATTGAATATACTTTTGCCTAAAAGGGAAGATTTTATCTTTCTGACAAGTTATGTCTTTATATTTGATTATTTATCAATATTCTTGGTTCACCTATACCTCTATTGGGAAAAAAAATCAATTCGCCCTCTACTACCTATAGCTTTCCTTTTTTAATATTATTGTTTACATAATTACATTTACTTGAATGTTCGGGACCAAAATACATATGAATGCTCATTTGCTTTTAGTTTAGGACTATATATCTGTCATCAAGGTCTTTTTTCGCTGTTCCTATGAGGAATTTCTTTGAGCATATGGTGTTGGTGGTGTTGTTGTTTTTTACCTCTAGTTACTTAGCAGTAGATATAATTCTTTCAAGGTTCTATCTCTTTTCCAAAATGTTAGGAATTATTTTGGCTGGTGTAATTTTCCACAGTGTGAGCAACTTTACTGAGTACCTGTCCTGTGGAGCACAGCTTCAAGTTTGAAGTGACCTTTTTGCCCAAATTCCGTTTCTAGAAGTATTTTGGCCTCCTCACTTCCATATGACAGCAACATCTGATTTCTGGCACTGGATGTTTAGTGTGGGCTATTTGACCTTCTTTAATGAGCTCTAATGATGAATTCTTGGTTTTTTGGTGACCTTCTTCTGATGTTCTATCCCTAGTATTGGTCACCATTTAGTTTATAATTAGAAACTCAGATATAAAATTTTGCAAAGTTGGATTTTCCATCATAAGTCAGGCAAAGATATCTGTATTGATTTTCATGGCCAGGTTTTGGTAGCGGCGAGAGTTACAGGGTGATTTCTGTGAGAAGGTGCCAGAAGCTTCCCTCATGTCTGGCAGAGCAATGCCAGCCAGCTCCAGGATGGACCCACTGCTGGCCAAGGCCAAGCCAATCAGGAATGATAGTAACACCTCTGTGAGAACATATTTAAGAAGAAAAAATCAGTTATTGTACAGATGTAATGGCAGCCAGAGAAGAGCGGAGTGAGAATATGTGAGAGGAAGAACACTGCAGACACCAAGGTCAGTGGAGAAGGAGGCAGTGGAGGTGTTTCAGCTGCCAGAGCTGAGATTCCTCTGCAGTTTGTGGTCAAGTCCATGGTGAAGCAGGCTGTACTCCTGCAGCCCATGGAGCTCAGTGGGAATGCAGAGATCCACCTGCAGCCCATGGAGGAGACCCATGCTGGAGCATGCTGAAATGAGGCTGTGAGCCCTTGGGGAACCTGTGCTGGGGCAGCCTCATGGCAGCGACCTGCAGACCTCTGGGGAGAGGAGCCCACACTGGAGCAGGTTTGCTGGCAGGACTTGTAATCCTCTGGGGGACCCGTGTTGGAGCAGGCTGCACCTGAAGGACTGCACCATGTGGAAGAGTGACCCAAGTTGGAGCAATCTGTGGAGAACAGGAGAACTCTCCTATGGGAGGGACCCCACACTGGAGTGTGGGAAGGACTCTTCTCTCTGAGCTGCAGCAGGAACAGAGTGTGATGAACTGACCATAGCCCCCATTTCCCATGTCCCTCGGCCAATCTGGAGATGAGGTAGAGCTGGGAAGGAGGAAAGGATGCTGGGAAGGAATTTTAAAGATTTATTTTGCCTCTCATTCTCCTGCTCTGATTCTGTTAGTAATAAATTCAGTTAGTATCCCCAATCTGAGTCTGTTTTGCCCATGATGGTAATCGGTGAGTGATCTCTCCTGGTCCTTATCTTAACTCATAAACTCTTCATTATATTTTCTCTCCCCTGTCCTCCCTTGTGGAGGGGAGTGATAGAGTGGCTTTGGTGGGTGCCTGGCATCCAGCTAGGTTTAACCCACTGCACACCATCTCTTTGTTGTTTGGGTTTTTTTTTGTTTGTTTCTTTTTTGTTTGTTGTTTTTTTAATTTCCATTTCAAAACATATAATTTTATAACTTTCCATTTTTATTTTTTGAGTACTTATGCATTCAAAGCACATGCCTATATTTTAGTTCACACTTATTTTCCTATGTTGTTAAGTAAATTATTAATAGATAATCAAGAAAAAAAACCTTTTCCCCACCTCAACAGCCTTAAAAGAAAGTTAGAATATTTTGATTTTAATTGAATGAGGTATTAAATATAATCTGAAACCATTTGGTATTAACTCCTAATTTCATCCAAAAAATTTCCTATTGTACACTGACTTAAACATTTTTCTCCTAATTTTTCAGTTCAGTTAACAGTGATAGATAGGTAACCTCGAAGAGCGGATTTTTACTGTAAGAGTAGAAAGTATGTCTTACAGAGAAAATATTCAATATTTAGACATTCCTTGTTTTGGAGGGTTGTGACAGAACTTAATACTCAAGCTGGTGACTAATTTTCACTCATAAAAGTAATCCCAACATTGGCCGGAGGCTCATGAGACCAAAAAAATTATTCCCATCTCTCTGAAAATAGCTTTAGTCCCTTCTCATATCTAGTCTTTAAATTATTATTCTTTCCTTGGAACAATGCTATAATACGTTTGAGTTTGATCTATCCCATGTACCAGCGAATCAATGCTAGACTTGTGTTTGGTTTTTGTGTAAATGCACACATATGCTTTTTCTTCAGTCCACCGTGTAATGAGGTTGTTACATTGTAAGTCTTTTATAATGAGTTGTCAAATACTGTTTTTGTTGCTAACAGATTGCTACTAAGTTGAAACAGGATCCAGAGTAAAAGTGCTAATCTTACTTACCTGTTGTTTGAGGTCTCAAGAATAAATTTCAGATGTGTTTAAGGTTATTAAAAATTAAGATCCAAGAGTAGACAAATGTATTACTGGATATCAACCAGGGAAACTGCACAAAATCATAAATTGGGTATCTCCACCTAACTCCAGAGGCTGCACAGCCTTTTTCTGCATAGAACTTTATCTTTCAGTAGTAGAGTAGTTTGAAGTCATGTAGGACTGAGTTCTTGTTTGTTTGGGTATGGGCAGACCCAAGTCAGATTTTGAATGATCAGAACAGTTTTCAACTGTGTTATAACAAGGAAAATGTTTATTTTACTCTGTTTTTCGACTGAACTTGGCAGATATTAGAAAGAATGAAAACAAATGCTCTCAGCTCTGTATGGGGATAGAAGGAGCTTCACATGTGAAAATGACTGGCCAAGATGTAAGCATTAGAATCTAAACTTAACTGATATCTGCATGATTTTCATATATTGAAAAGTGAATATATGAATTCAATTTCATATGTTTGCTATACTAATACATATTCAGATAAATGAACGTATGAATTCATATTCACATGCACAGGCAAATGTATATGTTTTTCAGGGTTTATTCTAGGGACAGTTCTGTTCAATACATTTATCAACAATCTGGATACAGGAGCTGAATGCACCATTAGTACTTTGCTGATGACACAGAATTGTGAGGTTCTATTTACTCTCTTGAGGGACAAGATGCCTTGCAGAGGAATATGGTTAGATTGAAGCACTGACAGTAATTAATGGGATGAAATTTAACATGTTCAAATGCTGGATTCTGCACCTAGGACAGATTAACATGGGGCACAAGTAGAAATTGGGAGAGCAGCCTTGCAGAAAAGGATCTGGGGGTGCTGGTTAGCACTGGGCTTAACAGGAGCCAACAGTGAGCCCTGGCAGCCCAGAGGGCAAAATCCATCCTGGGATGGAATGGTAGGATGCATGGGAATGGTGAAGGATGCAAAGGTGTGCTAGGGGACTTTCAGAATGGACATGAGGAAGCATTCCTTCACTAAAAGGATGGCCAAACACTGGAACAGTCTTTCTAGAGAGGTGGTTAATGCCCCAAGCCTGGCCTGTTCTGTTCTGTTCTATTCTATTGTATTCTATTCTAGCTGCTTTTCATGTCTTTGTATTTATTTTTTAAATGCAATAATAAGTCCAGAACCACTGTGCTATAGCAGATATCTCTACAAGTAAAGACCTTCAGGATCAAAATGAGTGGCTGTCAGGATTCTAGTTTCTTGACTGAGTGATGTGTTAGATGTCAAGTTGTAAGTTGCTTTATTGACTTTCTTAGCAGAGAAATAAATCAGCAAGGTTTTTATAGCATTTGCAATAATTGAACTTGAGTAGTTTTCAGCAGAAGAAAATACAAGCAGATTGTAGGAGGATTAAGATAACCTGAAATATTTTGATAGGACTGTTTGTAATATAGTACCATTGAGATCTCCACAATTTACTTTACAATGCACAAAACATGTTGGATTTACTTTGGATGTATTTGGATCAACTAAGTAAATATTTTCTAGGTATACAAACTTTAACCATTCTATGTATATTGTGTAATTTCACAAAACTCCCATTTGTTTCACCATGGATTTTATATAAGACTATATAAAAGATGCATATATTATAATAAGAATATGTTCCTCCAAGTCCAGAGCCCTGAGGAGCATGACTGCTCTGAAGTACTCTTCTTCATCTTGGAATTCAAAGCTTTTTGTGTTTATGAGAATGCATTGGTTTGGTTTATAAAACACTTAAAGGTTCATGCATTTGGAAAGATGAATCATGCCAGCAGTGTGAATAAATATATTTTCATTTTGTCAGCTATTTGGAAATGTGGTTGCTATAGTGCATTGATTTTATTTCAGTCCTTCTTGAGTATTGAATATAATGTCTTTGGAAGTGTAATCTATGAATTTCTTTTGCAATGCGATTCGTGCCATCTTTGGCATGCAATTTATCAGTGACTTGATAGAAAAATGATTCAAAGTTGAGTCCTGGACATGCACATACATAATTATTTGCAATTCTCTTTCTTAACAAGTTGTTGTTAATCATTCTACTTAAAAAGGAATTGGAATCAAAGTTGCCTATTGTCCTCTTCCAAGCTAACAGCCAATGNTTTTCTGCTCACGGTGTCGAAAGCTTTGGTGAGATCACGAAAAAGAATCCAACACAAATCCTCTGACCCCCTTAAAAATAAGTGAGTCTTTTTGTTGTGGCATGAAAAAAAGCTATCTAAAATAAGTATGTCATCCTCTCATGGCTCTGCATTGAGGAAAGATAAAATGTGATATATGATGATGTTCTGTTTTTCTTCTGTTGTTCCAGACATCACACTTCAATTGAGTCAGTTAAAGCTGAAAGTTAAGAAATTGAGAACAACCTACCTTATATCTTTAGATAGAGGCAGAGGAGATGGTCTCCTTCTAGCAGTAATGTGAATTTATTCCTCTATTTCCTTTGCTCTTAATACAGGTGTCCAGAATGAAATGTTACATTCCGGGTCAAATAGGTAATCTGATCTGATACACTTTTTTCTTGCCAAAATGAAAGTAGGAAGGACTTGAGTTTTAGATTGATGTGAACTGAAGCTTTCTTATTTTTGTCAGATAACTTAAAAACCCCATGTATTCTGGTCAACTCTTTATATACCAATAAACACAATCACAGGTGTTTTTTTTTTCCTTATTTAGATTAATTATAGGACTGTATTAAGATAGTTTTATCAGGTTGTTGAATAAATTTATATCGTACTCATGATTATAGCTGGCCAATAATTCCTCTCTTGTTCTGGTATTTTCTCCTTCCTGGAGCACCGTATCCATTTGGAGGGTTATTGAATGAGTATTCTCCCTGGTCCTTCACTTTTTGATTTTCTTTTATCATGTTATTAATATAGTGCTTGATTTACTCCTTTTACTATGCCACAGGTTTCTGTTGTAAGATATAAAAGAAAACCTAAAAGGCTTCAATTGGAGAAATCTCTTAGCCTGAGTTCAGATGTATTGTTGTAAGTTTATGATTAATGTTTCTCAAGTGTTGCTCCAAAAAGGTTCTTCCAAATTAAAGGGATTACTCACACTTTTTTTTGGTTGTTTTTCCACCTCAAACAAAGATTTATTTGTTTCCAAGGTAGAAATACTGATGTCTTCTAGATAACTTTTCTGAGTAGGACTTTTGAAGATACTTCTTGTAAAATTCTTACAAAAAAATAAGTCACTTACTATAATTTCTTGGGCAAGAGCAGGAGAAAGTTGATAATGCTGGGAGCTTGAGAGTCCATTTGCATATATATAATTTTTTTTTTTTAAAGGTGCTGTATGATAGAGCTTTAGAGGTAGTGTTTTACTTTCGGTGTAGTGCATTACAGCTGAACAGAAATTGTGATCAAGGTTCTAAAAGCAAATTTAAAAAAATCACCAAGGAAAAAGTGATGGTTATAATAAACCAAATTATGATCATTTAAATGCAGGTCAAAGAATTTGAAAGACACAAGTAGGTGTGAATCTGTCTTTCCCCTGACAATACTCTCAGTGACTGGCTGGTAGAGTTCCAACAAAAAATACAATGAAGTGGGTAGAAATATAAAGTGCAAGTTGTCATCTAAATGCACTTTTGAAAAATAGGCTTTTAGGTTTTAATGTTTTATTTATAATCAGAATCAGTTTCTTTGCTGCCAAGATACTTTCTAACGAAAAAAAAAAGGACATAAGGAAAGAATGGGGTATTCCATACGGCCTAATCATTTCTTGCAGTGTGGTCTCTAATACCATGCTTCATTATCAATATTTGAACATACAGTGCTTGTTATAGTCTGTCAGGTGCTCTGGAAATGTATGTGTCAAGATGAATGACTGAATATTAAAACCCTTTTCCTCTCATCTTTTAGATACAAAACATTTTAAACTGTTATTTCTTTTTCAGTAAGAGAGAGAAATTCTGTGCATATAAAAACTATATATCTAATGTGTGTGTGTATCTGAATATTTATATATTTCTATAAATATATGTACAAATAAGAGCCATCCCTTATTTAGAAGAGCTAGGAAAATCTTACCCATTTTTTATGTGTTTTTACAAATAGAAACCCCATGCAATGAATTTACTGTTCTCATGCTTTTCTCCTATGGAAATGAAGGCAGTTATAATATCTTTTCTGCAGAAAATCTGGTTTCAAAAACTCTTTTTTCTTTCCTAACTGCCTGTTTTTCACACCAAATTATCAAGTAAATGCTATTGTCAGAAAACCTTTTTTAATTTATTCAAGTGAAGCTGAGGAAAGAGGCAAAAAAAGTTGCTATCTTCTAATATGATTTGGAGCTGATATCTATACCTGCATGCCAAGTGAAGGTTTGGATCTAGTCTTTATCCTCTTGAAAACCAAACACCATTTCTTTGCCTCAAAGTTTAAAACAGATTGAACTCATAGGATTTAGTGCTTCATCTGTGGGCCATCACTGTTCTATCCAATGAAAAAGGATACAGTGTAAAAACAGTGCTCAGGCTACTGAAGATGAGTAGGTCTCCCTCTGTCCTAGTGAAATCTGAATAATTTTACAGGAGAAATGAAGGCAGAAAGGGGATAAATCAAGTCCAAATTGTTTCAAACATTAAACTATGGACTTACATCGCAGATGATTTCCCTTTTCTGACTGTCCTTCTTCTCTGTAAGCTGTCTGTCTTCTTAGGTCATCATTCCATAATGATTCAAGACACAAAGAAATGCCAAAGCTTGATCATAGCTTTTCTTGATTTGTTTCTTTCTGGATTGTTAGGAAGTGTAATTGATATTCAGGAAAGAAAGTGGAAAATTTTCTTTCATCCATTAAAATTTATTTTTCCTACACTGGGGGAAGTTTTCTTGGTTTTACGCAGGGGACTGTCCCCTTCTCTTCCTATCCCTTTGGCACTGGAGAAGTAGCCAGCTGCTT
The DNA here is from genome assembly GCA_013396775.1 of Cephalopterus ornatus. Lineage (NCBI taxonomy): Eukaryota > Metazoa > Chordata > Aves > Passeriformes > Cotingidae > Cephalopterus > Cephalopterus ornatus. The sequence goes on along the minus strand of VZRE01012463.1, from coordinate 181,891 downwards.
TGAGCTGCTTAGTGCTGGACATTGTGATAACTGCAGTTGTGGATGAGGAGATTCTTCCTTTATTGACAGATCAACTTGGTGCACTTGGATTTGTTCCTCACCTTTTCTCTGCAGCCCGGGGACCTGATGGAGAGATGACATTCCTCTGCCAATTTTCTTCCATTTTTGGAGCCTTGTTCAGTTGGATGTTTAATACCCTAGTAAGTCAGAACTGAAAGTGAACTGGCGGGTGGCATTTCCCAGAGGATATCAGAAAGAGTCTTGCATATTGAGTATGTAACTCTTCTGTCCTTCGACCATTAGCCAGGGAATGCACTGTTCTCACAGGTGTGGAAGAGGTGTTTGCCTAAACTCTGTGTTGATGAGGTGTCAGTTTCTTCTCCCAAGTAACAAGGGATAGGATGAGAGGAAATTACCTGGGAATGATTGCACCTGGGAAGATTTAGATAGGATATTCAGAAAAAATACTTCACTGAAAGGATTGTCAGCCACTGGAACAGGAGACCCAAGGAAATTGTGGAGTCATCATTTATGGAGGTATTTAAAAGATGTGTAGATGTGGCAGCTGGGGACATGGTTTAGTGGTGAACTTGGTAGTGCCAGATTAAGGGTTGGACTCAATGATCTTGGAGGTCTTTTCCAATCTCAACAATTTTATGATTCTATGATTATTAACATTGTGTTAGCAGGTGGAATAGAGAGAGAGAGATGTTGTAATGTTTATGGCACTTTCAAGTAGCACGGATTGCAAAAGAAGGGTGTATGGGATGAATTGCTGTCAGGCAGCTACAATTTCAGGCATATATGGAGGTGTGTTTTCACATGGGCAAGTCACATGAAGATATGACACATGGTGTTGAGGTAGTGACTTAATGCATTCATATATTGGTAGATTGAAGACAATCCATATGGAGCATAATAATGGTTATTCTTTCATCTGAAGCTTTGTCTTTCTGTATTTCCTACCTCTCTATCCATCTGCCCAATTTAAAGAAAACACTTTAAATGGAGAAATTTTGTAAAGATTATTTAGTTTTCCTTTGGTACCTTCTACATTAAGGACCTCTTGTCCCACCTCATGTGGATTCACAAACTCAGTGTGTATGTGCCTTCTTCTATGAATTGGTATTTCTTCCATTATTTGCAGCTATCAGTTTTTATGTAGTTCACAATAATGTATTCCAAGATAATTTCGAAACCAGTGCATGAAATTCCCAGCTTTGAAGTCTTCATCTATTATTTTATATTTACATATATGTAGGAAGAGAGCATTAGGGAAATACAATTTTATGCAGTTTATTTAATGGACCATAATGTAATTTTTAATTCAGATGATTACACAGGTTGATACTGAGACTTCATAGGATATTTACCTGTAGAAGGCCTGACAAACTGTGATGAAAATATGTAATTTTAGTAGACATCATTAAGGAATGTAACTGCAAAGAATAATGCATGGCTTTGATATCTACTTGATTATTTATAACTTTTTTTTTTAGTAATTCATTGAATTAAACTAATCAAATGGAGATTTAAGAAGATTGTGTTCTGTTGTTTTAGAAACTATAATTTGCGCAATATTCTTTTGGTCAGAGGCATTGACTCAATCTTTTTCTTCAGTGCCTATGTCAAAGCTGACCATCACTCCTCTTGAGAACTATTTCTCTGAGTTTTCTCATTATTGCAAACATTCAGCATCAATGCAGTCTCATTAACAGCCAAATTAAAATCTCCACAAAAAATTTTGGTTAGGTGAGTTGAAGAAACAGAGCTATAGGAGCCTAGACAAAGATGAACAATATTTTTCTTTTAGAATTGAAGGATCGAAACTGTAACAAACCCTGTCTTTTCTCATTTGAGTTGCATCAGAAATGAAAAGTTAAATATTCTGGGTAATGCTGGACTGCAGTAGCTCAACAAGGAACCTCCTCTTTTAAAGCTGGAGAGAACCTTAATCCTGTAACTTGTACATCTGCAATGCTCACTTCAGGTTTCATCTTCATTTTAGAAGATTCAGTGTCTCATCTGTGGGGAAACAGGCAAATCCTAAAAGTGATAGGCTCTAAAAGGATGATAATTCTGCAGTAGTCATTCTTGCACTGCCATTACTGTTTTATTCCTTATCTTCTACCACTGTAAACCAACTGTCAGAATTTCAGTCTTCACGTCTGCTGCTTTTGGAGTATTTCACTACCATAAATGCCAGTCACTATATTTGTACGTACATTAGAAAAATGAATCACAAACATGTCTCATCAATAGAATTTTTCAGCTGTTGTAATTATCCAACTATACTGGTTATTATAGTAACATTATTTTTTGGTGCCACTTATCAGTGTCATCTACTGCAGCATAATGGGATCAAACTGAAGAACACTTGCTCCAGCTGGTGTCACTAGACCATATGACAGTAAGACAAAAAACCAAGAACTTAAATAGTAACTGTAATACTTGTATATTTTTCTTATTGCAATATTGTTTCATCCATTCCTTCACAAAGTTTAGCCTTTATAAAGTAACTGTCTTTCCCAAATTGTTTTCCCACTGTGATGCTTTGTCTTTTTGGATGTTTTTTTGCTTAGGTGTGCTTGTTTTATAAGCACAGATAGACAAAATGGAATCTATCATAAATTATAGCAGTTACCAGCGAGAATAAATCAAAACTTCAAAAATATTGAGTGTGCTCCTGGGAACAATTTGGATGTAATTCACTGTTGAAACCTGTGGAAAACAAAATATCGTGAGTGCACTGGAGATTAAATCTTTTTTAGTACAAGTTGGAAACAGAAATATTCTATTTAACATTTCTGTCTCTTTTTACCTTTTATAAAGGGACAAATATTTTCCTCTTAAAAAGAAAAACAAACAAAACCCAAACTCTTGATTCATTGGAAATAGATGTCATATGTTAAAGCCAAAGTCTGGTGACTACCTTGTTTATAATGTATCCAGGGAACACACTTTCAACTTGCTATGTTCTCTCCAGTGCTTGGCCGTTACTGCCGTTCGGGCTAGAAAGTGTCGTAGTCTTGAAACCTTAATACGTTTTCTAATCCCCAAAGACAAAAGGTCAGATCTGGGCTGATACACTCTTGGAATCAGTGGAATTAAAACAGTTTGCAATTATGCAGGATTTAACATGAAGGATACGACACATGCAATGCTGAGGTTGTGAAATGAAATATTCTAAAGACTAGGAAATAACTGAACTAAAAGGCTTTGATGTTGCTGGAATGATATTTGAATTCCTGCACTCAGCTAAGGGGTATTCTTAAGTATGGTCTTGAATAGGAAACCTTTTATCAAACTGTAAGCTTTGTATTCTTTTTTTTTGAGCTAGACATGAGGAAATCGTCACTAGATGCAGTTCAGAATGATACATAAGGATGTTCTTAGTACTAAGCAGGCAGCACTGCTGGAGCAGGCATTCTCAGGAAACTAATGAAACAAGCAGGAGTATAGTGATGTGCCACTAACATATGAGAAATAGGGTAGGAAAGAGATATGAGATTTTTCCTTCACAATATTAATTAACATTCATACTGGTACTTTGGGATTCATATTTTCACCATTATGCCTACCTCAGTCAGGGCTTGTAGTGAATTATTCATAATTTATTTATTTAATTTATTTCATCTTTTTTTTTAATAAAGTTCTCTGCTTTTTCTATAAAAGTCTAAAGCAAAACCTAAACAAATATTCCAACATTAAAAAATATTAATACTTTAGAACGAATACTATATCCTAGAAATTTGCTTTCCTGTTTCAGTTATGCTGCCTCATAGAGACTTTCACAGTTAGGAGTGCAGAAATAATTGTAGATGCCCAATTTACACAGAGGATGTCGAAAGAGTAGCTCTTTCTGTTGTAATCCTTGTATGTCTTTGGCTCATATAGCTACATTCATTTTAGATATCATAGTAACTACTATATGTAAATCTGTATATTTACTAAATCTTTTCATGTACTGGTGGCCCATAGTATGTGTGATGTGAATGTCTGTTTAAAGTCTACTTGATGAGATGTATGTATCATACCATATTTTTTGGTATATGCTTGTGTCTCTTAGTTTACGTACATGCACACATCCCATGTTTTATGTACATATTTTGTAATGAAAAACTTGAAACTTTGTTCCTAGAGCATGTAATAAGGATTATTGTGATAATATTTCCAAGTTATAAAACCCCCAAACCTCTGGTGCCCTGGTTACTATGACAACCTCTTAAAAATACCTATACTGTTTTAAAAAGGACAAAGCACTCACCAAAAAGAAGAAATTGTAGTATATGATTGATGTTTTAATAAAAATGTCATGCTTTAAATAAGGAATTGTCTGCATTTTAATGACATGTCAAAATTATATGTATTGGGCACACAGAAAACGTGGGAGACATTGATAAGCATAACATGGAGTTTTACTTGCAAGAAGTCAGGCAGAATCAGGAGAAAAAAGGTCAACAAGGTGTTTGGTGAAGCTGAATGTGTACCACAGCAGCTTAGTGCTGTGGTATCCAGTGTGGTCTGTGAGAGAAGGGAGACAAAAAATACAGCTGGTCCTGTCTCAAATATCTTCCTACTCTTTAATCGAGCTTAGTTTTCAGTCCAGATCTTGGAAAGAATAGACAATGACAATTTTCATATTTATTTACTGACAAAAGGCCAGAAAGGTATCAAAGTACTTGTTCTGAAAGCCATGACTGATCCATGTCTAAGCAGAGCCAGAGCCTTGCTCTGGAAGCCAGTGTATTTTTGTGTTGAGTTGACAGTCAGACACCTTTGGAAGGGTTTTCATTACTGTTCAGAGATTGGAAACACTAAAACCCATTTTCAAAAGACATGGAGACAGTGGTGGAGTTGAATGACTCAAAGATTCAGGATAAGTCATTAATCAAACTGATTTGTTGTTTGTCAGCATTGCTGTTGCATACTAATGTGATTACAGATCTTGGGAAAATTTCTTCTGTGCCTGTTGAGGTCACTGTTAGGCTTTTTGTAAGTCATATCCCTCCTATGAAAATGACTCAAACATTAGGAAGACTTTTCAGAAGAAATTGATAAATATGCATTTGAAGGTGTACCCATTGGAGCACGTTAGGAAATGATAAAAAATGAGTTCTCACAGAAGGTAAACATTGTAGTTTTATCCATGGTGAGAAAAGATCTGAGCATACTTTTCCATTGTAATTTAAAGAGAATTTATTTTCTTTCTTTTATGATTGAAAATACATAATATTGTCATTATAATTCACACCCCCTAAATGATCTTTTCTTATAATCAGATTACCAGACAATTACCTAACTATACTGATTAGGAAGTGGAATACGTGCCACTTGTTTTTGCAGTTGTGCAACTAAAAAAACCAAACCCTCAGCCAAATGATAGAAGGGGGGAATGAGTTGAGTGAGTGAAATAAAAGCTTTTTCTATTTTTAGAAACAGTTTGAAAGAGATCCTAATTTCTTATCATGGTGGGCTAAAACTCTGAAAAATGTTTAATATTTCTTTAAACTTTTGTAGTTTTCATCTGCTTCAGGGAGAATACCAGCTGTGTTTTTTTTTTTTCGCAGTGCCTCTTTATTTAAGAAGTGTTGGCCTAATCTTACTAAAATTTACAGCCCATGTTTAGAAAAGAAGGTGGGAATGTAGAAGGAAAACAGAACAAGAAGAAAACTAGAGATAAGACATCCCTGACAATTTCTTGTTCAGAGAAGGCTTTAGGCATGAGAGAATGATTTTCTGGCAAGGCTGAGATAGTTCATTTAGCTCTGAAAACTTCCAGCTACTAATATACATAAGTTAAAGTAAGGCTTTCTTGTAATCATTTCAGCTTTAATATCTCAGAATTGCAAATTATTTTGCATGCAAATCTCTTGAGAGTAAAATTAGTAATACAAATACATTTTTAGTAAAACAAGGCAGATCAGGAGTCACAATCAGCATAGTTAGGAGAATATTCAAAGATCAAAAAAAAAGGCTCACGGAGATATGGCAAATCTGCAGATTAGACTGTGTCAAAAAAAAAAAAGATGTTTAAAGCCATTTAGTGGCAGAGGCTCATGTTTCACTTGTGAATGCTGACAGTTTCAGAATTTATGGCAGTATAGTATTAGAACGGTCATGTTGACAACTGCATTGTAAAGACAAACCTAAGTATTTTCTCTGAACTTATTACAGTAATTTTTACTGTCATTTTGTGGTGGGTGGAAAGTGATATTTATTGTAACTAAAATGACAGTTTTAATAATCTACAAAAATCAATAGTTAATATATGCAGCCTTTTTTTCTTTCAAATGTAGGGAAATAATTTCTTTCAAAAACAGGGTTGATTTACAATCTTCTTTGAAATATTTTTAAAGATTATATTGATGCTGAAGCCTTGCACAACCTCAAATCATACATTCTGTTTGAGTGATGAAAGGCAAAGGAGGTCCCCTTGTGCAATCATAAAAAGAAATGCATGGTGTCATTACTTTTAAAAAATGGGGTACAAAGCAGCTGATAATTTAAATCCTTAAGAAGCCCATACTCAGAAATGAAATAGAATATCTGTCACTTGAGAAAAAAGATATTTTTTTTGTCAGCTGAATTGCATCTTAATGCAAAAAGAAAAATTATATGATGTTGTGTTTTCTCAGAAGAACTTGACAATTTTTCCTGTCTAAACTGCGTGCTCACTTTAGGGCCTCTGGTGTAATTTACTTTAATTTTCACTTTTCTGTTTGTTAGTATAGAATCATAGAATTAACTGGGTTGGAAAAGACCTCTGAGACCATCAAGTCCAACCCTTGATCCAACACTGCCGTGGTTACTAGACCATGACACTAAGTGCCACATCCAGTCTCATATTAAAAACCTCCAGGGACGGCGAATCCACCACCTCCCTGGGCAGCCCATTCCAATGTCTGAACACTCTGTAAAAAATTTCTGCTAATATCCAACCTAAACCTCCCCTGACAGAGCTTAAGACCAGGCCCTCTTGTCCTACTGCTGGTTGCCTGGGAGAAGAGACAAACCCCCACCGGGCTACAACCTCCTTTCAGAGAGTTGTAGAGAGTGATGAGGTCTCCCCTGAGCCTCCTCTTCTCTCTGGGCCTGGCCCTCCAGCCAGTTCTTAACCCAGCACAGAGTGCCCCTGTCCAAGCCGTGGGCTACCAGCTTTTTAGCAGTATGCTGTGGGAGACAGTGTCGAAGGCTTTGCTGAAGTCCAGATAGACACATCCACAGCCTTCCCCTCATCCACCAGGCGGGTCACCTGATCATAAAAGGAGATCAGGTTGGTCAGACAGGACCTGCCCCTCCTAAACCCGTGCTGGCTGGGTCTGATCCCTTGTCCATCCTGTAGGTGCTGTGTGATTGCACCCAGGATGATCTGCTCCATAACCTGGCCGGGCACTGAGGTTAGGCTGACAGGCTTGTAGTTTTCCGGGTCCTCCTTGCAGCCCTTTTTGTGGATACTACACATACTTTCCCGATCTCTGTTCTTCTTACACTTTATGTGGAGTAACAAAAAAATATTGGTACTATCAAAACTGGAAGACACTTTGTTTTGCTGTTGTAAATAAAGAAATTAATTTTATCAAATGTGCCATGTAGTGGATCTAAATAGTTTTCTAAATTTTTCTTCCAATGCCAATTTATTATAATTTAAGTATTACCTAAACTATTTCAGCTGCAGAACTGCGTTCCATGAACTTCTCTGTTCTGCTGTCTGCCACCTTCAATGAATGAGGAAGCAGTGCAAAATAGCCCAATAGTGTAATATTATTTATAGCACACTAATTGGGGATCTACATACAAATGCTCTTTTGCAAATAATTGAGTCATCCTTACGACTGCAGGTAAATAGAAATGTGCCTAAGTTCAACTCAAATTCAAGAATGGCTTTTTGAAAATTTAGCCTTATCTTTTAAACAGTTTGTGCAAAGGCTGGTAATTCAAACTGTAAAGGAGGCAGCTGACGTTTATATACTAATAAATACTTTTAAAATAGTCACAGGTTAGAGACATCAATATCTTCATGAAACATAAATGACACCTGGGGATTTAATTGTAGTAAAAATTAGGAATGGTTAGATCTGACTTGTGCAATGAACCACATGGAGCAATTTATAGTTGTATTTACTGTGTTTTTTTAGTTGGATTAATTTGCCACAGTCCTTGCCTAAACTCACTGCTGTCACTTATGGAAAGTTGGAATCCTACATCCTACAATATTCAATGTTTTTTACAACTGTATGAACTCTAAGTGGTGTATTATCTCCTTCTGAACTTTGATTTGATATCTGTCCATATCTACCCTGGACACGTATATATAAAACAGTAAAGGAGAAGAAAGCGAATCTTCGTAAAATAACTAATAATAATTACATTTTCATAATTACGCAGGCTTGTTTTTCACTGAATGATTTACATTTTTATTTGAAAGTGGGAATAATATGATATTATTTATGTTTTAATAATTTGTATCTGTATCATAATTCTTGACCATCAAGTCTTTTACATTATACTTGTTAACATAGATTGAGTAATTTATGTACTAAATTTGGACTACCAAATGAAACTCTTTGTTAGTTGGTTTCTTGTTATTTGCTGTGACATACTGCTTTGTAAAGGAAGCTTATCTTGTACTTTAGTAACTGGGTAATTTTTTCGTGACAGAGGTTGATAAATCTCATCTTGAGTCCCAAGCTTAAGTCACAAATATTTGTTAAATAAAAACATGCACCACTCACTCACACATAGATAGATCTAATTTAATATCAAAACTAAATAGGGTTGCAGTGAGATAGAGGTACTAAAAAGTTACAAAGTTTCTGTTGATACCAAAAATTAGAATAAGCAGCAAATGGTTGGAATATTGTTGTTTGCATTTGACCATGTCCATAGTGGTCTAGCACTGCACAGTGTGAAAAAGTATTCACCTTATTACAAAGACACGGCACACCTAAAAGCAGGTACAGAAGACAAAGGCTCTCAATCTGCTGCCCTATAGGGCCTCAGGTCCAGGGCTTTCATTGTCTCCTGAAACACTGCAGTAATGATCCATCAAGTGGGATCATGAGAAAGGAGTTTGGAGAGATATGTGAGATGAGCGCCTTGGCAGTAAGTATCCTGCGAGAAATTAAGAGCCCTGAAACAAATGCGTTGTATCCTAGGCTCACTTAAGTAAGGAAAACATTGGTGCATTTCAAGCAAAAGGTAAATATGAAATTATGACATAGTTCATAAATTCATGAAAGATACATTGAAATTTTGTTCTTTTGTACTCCCTTACATTGAGTTGAGCCTAATTCATCTCTGCAATACAGCTGCACAGTGAGAACCTACATGCTGCTTGGAAACCTCTTTTTTCCCCCTAAACATTCACTGTACATGCTCGCATGCTTACTATGTATTCTTTGAGACTATATGGTTTCTGACTCTAAAGACTCTAAATCCTGGCCTTTATTTCCATCCCTACATGCATTCCTTATTATCTTTTTATTTAATATTGTAACCCTTTCGTCTCCAGTTACAATTATTAATGCCTCTTCCTTCAACTGCTGCATGTCTTCCTCTATTTTAATCATGAAACTGATTTCCTGGTATTGTTACTGTTCAAGCTCTTCATCTTCTTTATAGAGGTTTTTTTTAATAGTTAGATATTCATATTCTCTATATTCTCTTGTCTGTTATTTTCTTATTCATTAGCATAGTTCTACCCACCTTGGATGCCTTTATCCATTTTAGACTTACATCTCTGCATCTAATTATAAGAAGTGCTTGAGCTTAAAGTGTCATCTCAGAATTACAACATTTACTCTGATCCTCCTTCATCTTTTTCCTCAACACATTCTGGAGCTCTGAAAGAAGCTGACCACCAAGAAGATGTCTAAATTGAACAGCCTGTTGGAAATAGGCAGGCTTGTTTATACGAAGGTTTCTAAAAAGGATGGTTGAACATTCAAAAAGTTGAAAGCTGTCAAAATGAACACGTATATGTGGTGCTATGCTAGATCGTCACAGTTGGTTTGGTTCTTCCCAATCCCATGCTATCATACTTCACTCGCTCCGTATCTTGATGCTTTGTCTCAAATCGTAGAATATAGTGTCCGTTCAGAACTTTATTTACAGACTCACTCCCAAGAGACCCACAGCATTGATTAAAGACATTAAGATTACAGATCACATTACAGATTCAGTCCTGCAAGGGCATGAGCTTTCTGCACTGTGTTGAACTCCTGACTGCACCTTGCACAACTTTTGACCACAACAGAGGAGAGAGGAGTCTTGTTTTTTTGGTGTGGGGTTTTTTTTTTGTTTGTTTGGGTTTTTTGTTTGGAGGTTTGTGGGGTTTTTTTGTTTGTTTGTTTGGTTGGTTGGTTGTTTTTTTTTTTCCCCAGATAAAACCTGCAAGGTCTGAAATTCATATTTTAATAAACTTACTATGTTGAAATAGGAGTGATTTTTACATGAGAGGGATTAGAGTATTTGTAGCACTAATCTAGGGGGCAGAGAATAATGCTCACCTTTTACAAAAAAATAAAAGTTCAGGAGAGTAATTTTTAGATGGCATATGTGCAGAGAGAATTACAGCAGAGCTGTTATTTACAGTGCATCTTGTTAATGCTTCAGTACTTAACGTCTACGAATTATCTTGAATTAGAAATGAAAATGAAAATGTAAAAATCTGAAGATAATTTCATCAGATACCTCAAAGGTCATTTGTGATGTTCTAACTAAACCAGCAAATGCTTTTCCTGGTATCAGTGGCAGCAAAAACATGTTCCTGTTAGAAGAGTTTGACAGATTTCATCACAAGAAGTGACAAGAGCTGAGGCAGAAAAGGGAGAGATACTTGTTATTTAAGCAATATTAGTGAAGGCAATGTAGTGTAGCTAAAAGAAGGAAAGCACTTTAGTGTAAAATAAATTTGCAACACTGACTTCATGTCATGTTTTTACCAACTTGGCAGAGAATATTCGACTCACATTTGAAGGAAAAAAAATCCTAAATATGGTTGTTTCTTAAATGTTCTTTGGGATAGAATAATTTTAAAATCTAGAAATGTTGTTTTGATGCATTTGCAGGATTTTCATTTTGTCTAAATAGGATTTGCATAATCATAGCAACATAAAAAGGTAGAAAACATAAAATTACACCTTTTATAAGTAAGCACATCTGCTGGAGGAGACAAAAATACAAGATGGCCTAATGTTTCCATTAGTTTATCAAGTGCTAGAATGCTGCTAGTGTTACTGGCAAAATTTGTAGCTTATGTTTATTGATGAAATCCTAAGAGTACTTTTACTCCAGACTATGTACAATTTTCCATTTACATTAAAAGCATAAAAGTAATTTTACATTATGTGAACTCATGTTCAGATTGAATCTGTCTGGAGGATGAAATGGGCTGAATTAGATAGATTGACGTTAACTTTGTGGACCAGATGAGGTTATGAAACAGTACAGATGACCACAGATAATATGGTAGGAAGGACCCTTGATGTAATTCTATGTACTGTTATTGCCAGAACAAGAGGTCACCCTCTCTACCATGTTCCTCCTGCCTTAGAATGAAGAAAATCTACTTCCATGTTTACTAGGAAAAAGAAGAATTTTTCTTATATTCTTTGGTTTTATTTGCATTTGGACCAAATGTTACTCGTGCTCTTGTATTAAGTGCTACCTCATTTTCTTCCCTGTGTATTGGGAACTTACCCACTTGCAGTGATTAAAAGGAAAACTGGTAGCACTGGCGAAGTTGATGCGTACCTTGTAGCTAGGGCATGGGTTACAAAGAACTTTGCCTTGTAAACATCACAGAATGTAATTTTTCACAAGTAAGAGAAAAGGCCACACAAGAGTAACTGATCAGTGTAAATATTTTTTTTCTACATGTGCAGTGTAAGCACTGCAGTGCAATTCATATGCTGTGCTGCCTTTTAGAATCAGAATCTTTAGGGTTGGAAAATGCCGCTAAGATCAAGTAATTAATCCAGCAATGCCACGTCTGCTAGTAAACCATGTCCCTAAGTGCTACATCCACATGTTTTTTGAACACTGCCAGGGATGGTGACTCAGCCACTTCCCTGAGCAGCCTGTTCCAAAGCTTGACGGAGGAATGAGGTCTCCGCTAAGCCTTCCTTTGTCTGGGCTAAACAACCCCAGCTCTCTCAGCCACTCCTCATAGGACTTGTGCTCCAGACCCTTCCCCAGCTGCATTGCCCTTCTTTGGACACACTCCAGTATACCACAGTGTCTTTCTTGTAGTGGGAAGGGCCCAAAACTAAACACAAATTTTCTCTTTTTGTGTGTAGTTACCACAGTAAGTAGTAAGATTTTGTCCTAAATTATTTCAAAATTGTGTCATTTTTTCAATTCTTCTTTTAAGTGTTAATAATTATCACCCTGACAAACAGATTTTGTCTTGTCTAAGGTTTTTTAACTGTATCAGAATGTCTCTTTAATAATTGAAATTATTTTATTTATTATATTAGTCAACTTCTGACACTGTATGCCAAACGGTAGCTAAGCAAACATACAAATCCTTCTTTTTCTAAGTAATAAAAGTCAAAATGATTACTGGGAGTCTATTCCTCGTGTAATAGGATGTGTAGGATATCTAGAGAAAACTGGTTTGAGAGATTGGAAACAAGTTTTTTTCTGTTTCTGCTCTATGTCAGACTGTCTTTGAATCATATTTTCACTAGAAAACTAGTTGAAGCTTAAGACAGACAAAAGTTCATAAAGGCTGTGTTGTATCTTGCAGAAACTCTGCACAAGTAGTGTTTTAAGAAGAAATAGTCAGCATGGTAAATAGTTCCTTCTTCGAGAAACTTAAGACATGACAAATTGTAACTGCAGCTGGTGCAAATGAAGCTGTTAAATAGATTTCCTGTTAAAAAAAACCCAAAAAAACAAACCAACCAAAACTTTTTTCTTTCCATTTTAAACCTCAATAAGCACTTGGCTATTTCAGCAAGTTAAATATGTGTAAGTATTTAAATGACATGACTGCCAGTTTAACTTGACTTTCAAACACTTTACTCTTCCATAATGAAGCCATTCTGTCCCAAGGCAAGCAGAGCCATGTAAGAGCTGAATGAAAACCACAAATTTTATTTCATAGCAAAAAATCAGAATGTAAATATTTGGCTCTAAATTAGAATCAAATTAGAGTCAAAATACATTCCATAGAAAATCAATGAGTATTCCAACTCCGGTGTAGTCATAAGCTTTAGCAATGTTTCATCTGGAGAAGAGATACTCACCTTGAAACTAACACAAATAACTTTGGAATGTTCTACCATTTGGTTCTACTCTGCACATAGGTCAGAATTTTCTGCCTTCATTTTCAATGGTTGGTAAGGCATGGGATGGTTATTAAATGTTATAAATGACCTCCCTTCCACCCTGCTAAAGCTTCTTTCAAATTAAGAAGCCGGATTCTGTACCTGAGGGGGACAACCCTGGATATTCGTACAGACTGCGAAATGAGATGCTGGAAAGCAGTGCCACAGAAGGGGACCTGGGGGTCCTGGTCGATGGCAAGCTGACTATGAGTCAGCAGTGCCCTGGCAGCCAGGAGGGCCAACTGTGTCCTGAGGGGCATCAGGCAAAGCATTGCCAGCTGCTCATTGTCCCGCTCTGCTGTGGACTCACCTTGAATATTGTGTGCAGTTTTGGGCACCACAATATAAGAAAGATACTAAGCTGTTAGAGAGTGCCCAAAGGAGGGCAACAAAGATGATGAAGGGCCTTGAGGGGAAGCCGTCTGAGGAATGGCTGAGACCACTTGGTGTGTTCAGCCTGCAGAAGAGGAGACTGAGGGGAGACCTCATTGCAATTACAACTTACTCATGAGGGGAGGAGGAGGGGCAGGCACTGATCTCTTCTCTGTGGTGACCAGTGACAGAACCTCAGGGGATGGCCTGAATTTGTGTCATGGGAGGTTTAGGTTAGATATCAGGAAAAGGTTCTTCCCCCAGAGGGTGGTTGGGCACTGGAACAGACTCCTCAGAGAAGTGGTCACATCACCAAGCCTGACAGAGTTCAAGAAGCATTTGGACAATACTTTCAAGCACATGTTGTGACTTCTGGGGATGGTCCTGTGCAGGGCCAGGAGCTGGACTCAATGATCCTTGTGGGTTCCTTCTAACCCTGCATATTCTATAATACTGTGATTCTCCCAAGATGATATGTATTTAAATTAATCTGTAATTTCTAGCTCTGCATTCATAATCAGAAAACTTTGAATTTAATTTCAGACATTTCTCCTCAGTTTATGAGGGTTCTTGTCAATATTTCATCTGGACTTACTGCTCACCATGAGTGTAAGCAGACATATTTTTTGCTGCTAAGATGAATGTATCTGTGTGTTGTGATATTAAGCTCAAAAATTCTTGCACATTTATCAAGTGTTCATGCCTCTGGGGAATAATAGATTGTGCGTGTTCTTAGTTCTGAAAGCAGAATATCTCATAAAACCAGGGATATGCTTTTCATTAATTTTATCTTTAAAGTAGTAATATTTATAACACTCTTGGATCTCAGTTTGGATGTTCTCTCCATTAAAGGATGTGGCTGCCACGCATTTGGAAACAGTTACCACAGTACTCTAGATTGCCATGGTGTTTCCCTATAAACAATGCTCCTAATGCTTATGGCTTGATGTGAAAATGCTCACTTTCAAACATTTTCAAATGTGAATGTTGTTTGCCACTGTATATACCAGGAACTAGTTGTAAAATTCCCAGGACATATAGAGTGGTTAATCTGGATGTTTTATCAGCTTGTTCCCTGTAGGCATTAACACTGGTATTAATATTCAGGGTTTCCTACCTATTTCTTCCATCATTGTATCAAACAACCTGTCTAATAGTTTTAATGTATGTTTAGGATATAATGTTTATGTTCAGGATAATGCTAAACTAAACACGCTACATAAATATGTGATGTTATTTATGCTTCAGTAAAATATTTGCACTAAAAGGAGTTTGGAATTTTTGTCAAATTGATGTAGCCACCCAATACCAAAATAATACTGCTTTTAACTTCCAGTTGATATCCATGATTGTGACAAAAACTAGTGACAACTGACAGAATAGCATTAGGGATATTCTTTCTACTAGATAGAAATAACAAGTAAATTGGTACCACATGGCCTTATATATTCTGCTGAAAATATAGAGTAAGTCAACACAGTTTGATTGTTGCTTTGAGCCAGTTAGGTATGTGATTTGCAAAGAGTGAAAAAAGTGAAGGAAGAGATATATTAATCTTTCTGTTAAAGTCATTGGCAAAGTCTATGTACGTTTTGGACCTGAAGGATTCCTCAGATGTTTTTAAAGTATGCTTCTTTAGAGACTGGTTTGACTTCTTTGTTTGCTTTGGTTAAGAAAATCAGGATTAGGAGGGGTTAAGATGTGTTCTGTTCTTTCATGTGCACTAGTGGTTGTTATGGAGGCATCATGGTGGTTATCCTTTGTAACTGAGAGCCTGAACTTAGAGTTCTTCTAATAGAGTCTCCTAATCAAGCATGGAAATCCTCTTCTTATGTTCTGTTTTGGGTTTTCTTTCACCTGTTATTTTTCTCTTTTTTTCATGTTCTAAAGCTTTTAGATTTTTGAGTAATAAGAAAGTTTGGATGGATTTATGGATAACAACTTTAAAATTCTGAACCACGGGTCAAATCAGAGCCCCAGGAATATGTTTGTGACATTTGCATATCGGAGGAAAATTACATATTCACAGAGCAGTTACTGAAAAATATCCCAGAGTGATTGTGCAGATCCTTGGTCTTTGATTGGCTAATGATAGGTTTTAGGCAATCACAGTAAAAGGAATGGTACATTATGCAGTTATTTAAAAATTAACTTGTGCAAATCAGACATGTATAGTCAATCAGAATGCAAGGAAGTAGATACAGTTTGAGGAAAGAAGTAGTCAAATTATTTCAGTAAAGTAACTACCCTTGTGATTGGAAATGATTGATGTGTCTTTTTTGTAACTAAAAAAATCATCTTCCAGGAATGAGAAAGCATGGAAAATACCAGTGCAAATTTTAGGCCAAACTATAAATAGGATTTTTTTGGAATTTTTTTGGAATTTAAAAGGTATGCTATCTTTACCAGCTCCATCTACATGGCCACTTGAACAGGTTAACAGATTTTAGTTTTACTGTTAAATCAGAATATAAGATATAAGCTGAAAGGCTTGGACACTACTTTTTATGATGGGATGTTCCCACAGTGAAGAAATAATTTCTGTTTGTCTCTCTGTTTCTTTGCCTTTGAATTTATTTTTCCTGAAATTGTAACTGGGACAAAAATTCAAATAGGAACTTGAGCTAGGCAATATACAAATATTTTAGAGGTGAATTTGATACTGCTACTTTTTGTTCATTGGCCTTGTGTGTGTGGATAAGATCAAAGAAATGGTAGGTCCTAAAAGTTACTCTACAACTGTTTCAGGTTGCTAAAAACTGTGAGGACTTCCTTATCTAGTGTATTGCTAGACAGCAGGCTGATTTTCTCAAGGTTCTTATAGATGAAAAAGCATTGATTAGTAGGTGCATTCCAAGAAATGTATAGCAAACGTAATTTGAAGGTTAATACCCACATAGGAATTGACTAGAGACCATTTTTATTCATATTGTGTTTGTCACATGAAAGGTGATCTAAAATTACAAAAGAATGTAATTTGTTATTTCCTTTAAATCTTCGCTAGAGAACCAACATTGGTTTGTTGCCAGACCTTTCTTCGTCATTTTCTTGTTCACACTCTTCCATAATTTTGTTAAATACATACTGAAAATAAAATACTGACTGTTCAATTCATATAAAAGCATTTATTTAATTCATCCCCTCTGAGGTTCATCTTGGAAAAACAGTCTTCCAGCTGTTACTGCTGGTAAATTGTTTGCATTTTTAAATGCAAAAACTTTAGAGGCTTGTTTTTATAAGTCCCATCAACTTCTTATTTAGTGGTGCTGCCTATGAAGGGATTTCTGTGCTATTTTGGATAAATGGACTCAAATAGTATATAGCAGCTATGCTGATTTAATGTTCTTCAACTATTTTAGTCAATTCAACATCTGGCCCTCTTTTACTTTTCATTTGATGATTTTGTTTAACTTTTTGAGATATAGCTCTACCAGAAAATCCTGCCTATATCTAAATATATAAATAGTGTGTGAATAATGGAGACCTACTTGTATGTAGATTAGAGACAGTGAATCTCACCATGTTATTAAATGCATTATTCCAAGCAATGCTAAATGTAGCTGCTGGACCTAATATCCTTTCAGAGTTTTCTGTGGGACAAACTGCATCAATCATTAGACTCCAGAAATCTTATCCAATTTTAAATATAATACTAGAGGAACGTTGTGTTCCTCCTTAGAGTTACAGAGAGACTATGCATGGGGTGTGTAACTGATCTGAAAATTCAAAGATCTGCAAAGTAAATCTTAGCATGTGGTATCATCTTCTGACAAGAACAATAGATTTCCAATATATGGATTTAAGTCAAATAAGTTCTGCATGTTTATACTGAAATAATGTTCATAGACATGCAAATGAAAATTACACACCTTTTAACTGTTACCTTTATAATACTACAAACACATTGCAAAATATTGTGGTTTAACCCCAGGGGCCAACTAAGCACCACACAACTGCTTGCTCACCCCCTTGAAGTATGATGGAAGAGAATCAGAAGAATATCAGTGAGAAAACTCAAGAGTTGAGATAAAGACAGTTTAGTAGGTAAAGCTAAAGCCATGCACATAAGTAAAACAAAACAAAACAAGGTATTAATTCACCACTTCCCATGGGCAGGCAGGCGTTCAGCCATCTCCAGGAGAGCCCGGCTCCATCACACGTAAGGGCTACTTCTGCAGACAAATGAATTACTCTGAATGTCCCTCCTGTCCTTTTCTTCCCTAGCTTTTATGCACTGAGCATGATGCCATGTGGTATGCAATGTCCCTTGGGTCAGCTCGGGGTCAGATGTTCCGGATGTGTCCCCTGCCAACTTCTTGTGCACCCCCAGCCTATTCATTAGTGGGGTCGTGTGAGTAGCAGAAAAGGCCTTGATGCTGTGCAAATCCTGCCAAGCAATAATGAAAATAGTAATAATGAAAAGCACTTTAGCTATTTTCTACTATTTTTTGTGCTTGTCCTTTCTTTTTTTCTTCTCCCCAGGGTCCTTATGGTTTCCTTCACAAACAGCAGAACTGCAGGAATTTAGTGCTAACATTCGCAGAAGGCTCTAAATCTTTGTACTGTTGAGGGAAGTAGCAGGGCCGCTAAGCACATGGAGCTTTACTTTTCAAGAACGAGTCCTCCTTAGAGTGTCACTGTGCCACTTCGGGGAAGCTGGCAGCCAGAATGAATTATCTGCGAGAAGATTGCACAGAAAAGCTGTATGAATTAGTTTATTCTTTTATCAGTCTGTCTTCAGGTCTGGGTTAGGAAACATATAATTCATAGATAATTGTTTTAAGTCCTAGTAAGGACATCCTCTTATTTTTCTTTCAAGCCCTGTTCCACCAGGTGGAATACTCTTAGAAGGACTCCACACTCCTCCCAATATGTCTCATATTGTTGTTCATTACACTAAGGAAGAATAAAATTTAAAACTTCTTTCATTTCCAAACACAAACTGCATCCCAATTAAGTCCAGTTCAGTGGCATAAATTGGTGACAGAATTTTTATTTTAAAATATTCTTTCTCTGCATTTTAGATTGATGTTTTATTCACTTAAAAACATTTGGAGTACAATATGTTGTACATTAATTATTAGCATATTAGAATAGCATGATTGTTTTCTATATTCCTTTCAATGCTTTTATTATCATATGTCTCCAGTGAATACATGTTCTGTAGATAGATTGCCCATCACAAGAGGTTATGTAGAAAGTAACAGAAAGGGCAAATTGTGTTATTCTAGCACCAAGGAGATATGATCACAAGTGACATTCTTTGAAGGGCTTAAGTGACTGGTATAGCTTAAAGTAAATTGCTATTTTAACAGTGCAAAGGTGCTGGAATCCGCTCCCTAGCGTGTTCTACTGTAGTACAGCATAGTTCGACTTCCTTTGCAATGAGCTCTGACACTCATGCTCTTCTATGAAGACATTAAATAATGACTGAAATTTAATTACTATTTGACTGGCAGTCAATTGGCTGTGATTTATGATGGGTTTCCTACTTGTAGTCCATCAGCTGTCATCCTAAAACATTCTTGCACTAGCTGGCATTTTGACCAACGTTTGGGTAAGTATTAGTCCCGTATCTTGCCACAGTATTCTTGTGGGCCAGACTGGTAGTCCTCTTCTTCATCGTGGCTAGCAGCTAGGTGATTCTCTTGACTTTGCGTATCGGAGAAACTCATTCCTCTCCATTTCTGAGTTTTTCTATATATAACATAATTGACTAAAAATGAACGATTCAGGAATGACATAAAAATTTTGCAAGATGAGACTTATTGTAAAGAAACCTACAGGGATATCAGTTCTAAATTAGAAAAATATCCATGCATGACCCAATTTCTGCTCCTGGTCTTTTTCTAAATATTCATGGCATGGTTTTATGGTAAGACAGTGTGGCAGGTAAAGGCACACGCCTCTTCTATAGAAATGTCAAAGAATGAACAGAAATGGAAATAATGAATAGTGCCATAATTATTTGCAAAAAAAATAGAATTAGTATCAACAAAAAGGGATGAAATTATCGCATGAATAGCTGAGAGTCATGCAAAGCAGGAGAAAGGAGGATGAATAGTAAGGGTGGGTGTCTCACCTAACACTGAGTCATTTTCGATGTAGTTTATGATAAATTGGGGGAAAAGAAATGGACTATTCTTGTCAATATTATCTTTGGTTCAGGTGATATCATGTTATAATACAATCAAAATGTAAGTGCCTTTGAAAAAAACCAGAAAAAATGAAAATCCATGACTAGACTAAGTTTCATTATTAACAATTTAAGACTTGTTAATAACACTTGGCTGTACTTTAATTAATTTTCATAGTTATTCATACTTACTTTGTTTTTGAGTACACAGAGCCTTTATTTCAGTGAATAGTAAGTAAAGTCCTGTTATTGATAAAGGAAATTCTTATGCATTTCAGCTCATGTTTAAGCTTTAAAAAAGGTTGTCATTGTATAGTTCAAGAGAACATAAGATACACAATATTTCTATGCAGTAAATTGTCAAAGACAAATGCCAGTTCCATACATCAGGTTTTTTCATCAGCTCTCAACAGTGAATACAAGGTTATGGGGAAAAAAAATAAACGAAATGTGGATTTACCGCATTCTTCTTGCTTATTTCATAAAGTAGTCATTAAAATCCAATGTTGCCTACTTACTGTCAGGTTCTCCCCCTACTGTTTATGATAGCTTTAGAAGAAAATCCTGTATATTTTTTCATTTTTAACTCTTTTATATGTAAGTTTTCCTACAACAAAGGCAAGGAGAGTAATTTTATTAAAATGTGCCATTTTAGATGTCAATTATAGTTCATAATAAAGCTTGAGAACCCCCCACCCACAATTTACCACGTGGTTTATTAGACGCTAAATGTGCATTTTAATGTAAAAGGCAAGAGCAGAGAGCTTTCCTGTTCTTCAGTGACACCAAACCCAGGGGCTCCAATACGCTGCAGCCAAATGCCTCGTAGAACGCAATATGAAAAGCTTCAGATTAACTGTATTTAGATGCACTGGTTTGATGTAACAGCAGCTTGCTTGAATTAATGTCCTGTGACAAGCCCTTCCTTGCAAACCTTTAGAAGCAAACTGTTTCTTTGTCTACATTTTAAGCTTGGCTACAGCCTCTGGTAGATTCTGCATTGTTTCTCACATACTGTTTTTTGGACAAAGTCGAATCATCATCTTTGAAGGACTAACTACCCAAAGGGTATAAACCCAATTGCTAGTGGTTTATTCAGCTTTGACACTTCTCAGTGTGATCCTTACTGCCTTTTGTAAAACAAGCAGACAAGGGAAAGGCTCCAGAGACTTTCTTCTATTTATTCTGTAATAGTTTTCTTGCCACGGGAGGCTTAAGAAGATTTGTACTGCCTGCTTTCTTTTCATTAGCAGTGAGTGCAATGCTGTTGGGTAAGTTAATGTGTGAGACTATAAAAAGAAAAGCACAAGAATTTGAAAAAAAGGTGTATTTTCTCATTAAGCCATTTTTAATGTTATTTTTTCTTGATTTATTCTGTATGGGGTGCAGAGAAAAATAAAGGAACGTGTAGCAGTTGAGATATTTTCAGTTGTTCTCAGTCAGACAGAGAATTAGAATCTAGCTGTTTCTTGAATGCAATACTATGCTTCACTGGTTTTTGGCAGCAGCATGTTAAAATTCCTGTTATTAGACTGACAAAGAAACCTGATTGAATTTTCAACACAATCATACTTCCTTGTCATGAAATGTAATAATATTTAATGATGTCTTTGTATTTCTGTATGCAAAAAAAAAATGCATCAGGCTTTGAGCCTTACTTTGAACACTATATTGCACTAACCTTCTATACTTAAATTACCATTAAATGATTTACTCTGTATTTCATTCTGAATGTTTACTTTAAAGAAAATTGAGCATGTTTGTTTAGAAAACCCCAAGTCTGGCAAATGGATTTGTACTTTTCTTAGTACACTACCTATTTGCATCAGATAAAAATTTGACTCTCAGCATTTTGATAGTTAATTTTGTGTGCTGTGACAGTTAACATGTAAATATTGTTATGGATAAATAGAATAGCATTTTTAAAAAATGTAGGACCGTACCATGACTATTTTTATCATTTTTCCAAAAACTCTGGACTCATAACATTTGCTATGAACACTGCAGAATAAGTGGTAAATATAAATTAGCCTTAGAGATTAATCCTTTTAGGATATTAGTAATTTGTGTCTGATGCATTGATGGGTGGTAACTCATGCAGGACATACATGTTTTCTTCATATATGAAGAACGAACATGATGATAAATGTTAACAGTCTTTGAAGGATTACTGTTTGCTACATCTCTGAACTTTTTAATCATTGCTGCTCATCGGCAGCAAATGTAATCTACTTTAATTTTTTTATTATCTGGTCTATTATGTGTGTTTGTGATCTTCTCCTTTGTCCCCAAACATGTATTTAAACTACTCTTTTGGAATACAATAATTACTTAGGAAAAATGCTGGCAACTCAGCTGAAGGAATTATTTTTCTTTTCTTTTTTTTTTTATTTTTTTAAAGCGAGTAAGCCTAACAACTGTTCTCTGCCTGGTAGACAAGCAGTTCAAGATTTCTAAAGCAAATCTTAGTGAAATGTATACAGGCAGGGTGTGGGGTTTTTTAAATGCCAAGTTTTATTATGTTTTGGCTTTTTTTCCAGACAGTTACTAGTATACTCTTTGACATTTTGAAATATTCATGCAGAGATAACTGTTGATAGATGTAACTCAGCACTATTTCATATTTATAGAAATCGCATTAACTCCAGCCACAC
The DNA here is from genome assembly GCA_013396775.1 of Cephalopterus ornatus. Classification (NCBI taxonomy): domain Eukaryota; kingdom Metazoa; phylum Chordata; class Aves; order Passeriformes; family Cotingidae; genus Cephalopterus; species Cephalopterus ornatus. The sequence goes on along the minus strand of VZRE01012463.1, from coordinate 159,392 downwards.
TTGTCAACAACTCTGCTCTTTTGATTCCCAGTTGCGCAAGAACTGTAGCTTGAAGCATTATCAGTATGTGATATAATTAATCAAGAAAACATTTATACTCTGTTTTATTTTTATTTGCATGCCCATAACTACATATTACCAGACATAGTTGTTCCGCCCTCAGAAAACTACAGTCACTGCTTGGTGGTTTAATTGTATTCTATTTCTGCTGTTTTAATAAGACACAGACATGATTCACTGGAGGCTAGCATAAATCATAACCTAAAAATGGCCCTTACTCATCAGAAGTTGTATAGGGAAATAAATCTCCTTTCTTAGAGAAATAGATGGTTCTGAAATAGAATTTATTATAATTTTGTAAGATGCAGTTCTTTTTTTTGCCCAGAAAGTATTTCTTTTCTCATATTTGATCGTGCTGGTGTTTTATTTTTGTTGCCTACAATAGCCTAGTTATTTGGAAAAGAGAGCTTCTTGCTGAATCTGCAAAACTGCTTAGTGGTGGTACAGGGGCATTTACAGTTTGTTGATCAGATTCTACCAGATAACTCCAAGATCTTGTTCCCTAGCATAATAATCAGAACATCTCTATAGCAGAGTGAGCAAACATATGTACAAGCAGCACCTGAACACATTTTAAAAAAATTAATATGATTAATCTGTTGTCCTCCTTATGAAACACGCATTAGGGCTCCCACAGCTATTGACTTTCTTATTCCACTTCCCTGTCTTGCTTGCGTAGACCTATTTTCATGAAAAGTTTTATCCCCTTCTATGGGATAAAATTCTTGCACCACTGAAGTCAATATCGACATTTAGCACATGAATAGAGTCAATTTATCACAGTATTAACTTTATAAAATACTCCAACTTGCAGTGTGGAAGTCAGAGGAAGAAGGGAAATTTGCCACAGTGGATCCAAGCCTAAAGTTTTGGAGCCATACTCTACAGGAGTGGGCAGTGACACAGAGGTGCTTATACTTGAAGGGAATTCAGCATAATTCTGATTTAGTTGACTATACTCCACATTTCAAATATTTCTGAAAATATTTCACTTAAAAGATGCAGTGAGCACCTTGAGAATGCCATTCATAAACTGATAAATACAGTAGTTGTATTTCTGCTATTGCAAACAGTTAAGTAGCATTTTCTTTTTTCCTTTTAAAGGTCCTAACTACATACATTTTTTTATGACTTGTTATATTTAATAAAAAAAAATCTTTTGCATGGCCTGAATATAACCTGTAATAATTTTTTTGTAGAGACTATTTTAACTGTCTCCAAGGACTCTGATCAGCATTCTTCACTCAAACTCCCGTTGAGTTCAATAGGCAATTTCATGATTAAATGAACCAGTAAGGAATGTTGAATAGAACTAGCTTATTCAAATGCAAGCAAATCTTTTAGACTATATTTTCATTGGAGAATTAACAATCTAGATATTACACACAGAAGAAGCCTAAGCTTTTATGTGGTATTTGGGTGCCAAAAAGATGGCATCTATGATTTTAGAGCTATTTGTTATTTTGACAGTGTGTCTCCAGGCTACGCTGCACTGGATAAAACCTTAATTTTACATAACAAATAATGAAATATTGCTGCTTCACTGTCTCTCTTTACATGATTAAAAGAGATTAAATTTACTTAACATCACTTTGCATTAATTCCTGATGCTATACCTGCTTTTGAATTCTACTGTTGATTTTTGCGATATGTGTATAGAATTTATCTTCTTCCTATAACACAGTCTCCAGTTGCACAGTGAACTAAGAGGTGGTTATCTTATCAAACAGTATCCCACCATTTAAGGGAAAGAGTAATCAAGAAATAGCCTGGGAAAGAGTTCTTAGTGTTCAACCAAAATGTTCAATTACAACATGAACATGCCAATACTCAGATTTCAGATTTGCTTCTGTCAAGAACTGCCTACCCATCTACTGGATACTCTTGCAAGAGCTACCTTTCTTAACTTGCATAATTCAATTAGGAAACTGTTTTGTAAGGAAGAGAAGATGATAAATGGTGATCAGGCGATTGCTCTGTTAATAAGGACGTTATGTGGGTTGCTGAAAGGTAGATAGGTTGCTGAGAGGTAGCTAAATAGGATACTGAAGAGGAATGCTAGTTGAGGGTACAATATATTTCCATTGTCCAAAAACATAAAATTTGCTAGGTTAAGAAAATTCACAAACCAGAGTTTTTAATAAATGTGACAGGATTCATTGCCATTGGAGGTGACAAATATATGAAAGGAATTTGCTGTTTAAAGAGAACTTTCATTGAGGAATAAATTTTCCAGACCATATGAGACAGATTTAGTGGAAACCTCTATAATTAAAAGCATTGCATCTGTGGTACTTGTTGAGTTTAACAACATTGTATTGAAGAGGAAAGAGTTCTTTCAGATGTATTGACTCACTTTGGGGCATTCTGCCCCATTATGATTAGAAGATAATGCTGCAAAAACTGCAATTACTCCATCATATTATTGGGATGCTAACTTGATCTTTGAGTATAAGAAAGTTCTTCATGTAACTCCTTTTTATGTAATTTCAGCTCTCCCCAATAATGGTGTAACAACTCTTTATCCGCACTGCAGTTTCTGTTTCAGAGCTCCTCCTGACCTACTCCTAGAAGTAATGTAAGATAGAGAATGTTTATTGCTTCTATGAACAGGCCTCTGTTTTCCAGAATTGATTTTTAACTTCAGCTGGAGACTACTCTTTCTACATTTCTTTTGCTTATCTTTTTCTGTTTCTCTATCCTTGATGCTTCCTCAAACATTTATTCCCAGCCAGTTGTTCCTGTCTTCTTTTCGTACCTCTAGTGCTGCATATAAGAGCAGTTGCTGTCGCACGTTCTCTTTGTGTACTGCCATGTGCTGTGGGTAAAGAAATAACTTAGAGACATAGTTTATGGACTTAACATTTGTCATCAGGCTCTGATATTCTGTATCACATGACCGAAGGAGTGCAAATAGAAATGGGAATGCTAAGGAGTAATATGCATTTCCAACAAAGGTGAATGTTCATCAGCACCAAAATCAGAGCTGAAATGTATCTTTCATGAACTTGAATCCTTTACATGAGATGAAAATATGACATATATGTGTGAGCATACATATATCTCATATAAAAAATATAAATGTCTCAATATGTTTTAGATAAATACTAAAGAGGAACAATTTCTGTCTGAGAGTAACTGTTCTCACATGAATAAAGTTCTATAGAGAACTTCACTTTGTAGAAAACCATTTCAGTTAGGTCTGACAGGTCTTGATAGTTGGTTTCATGGGAACTGTTGAGAACTTTCATTCAAAGCACTATTATGTTGAGCTGCGTTACAGCTCTAGCTGCATTCCCAGATTAATAGACACTTCTCTCACAAGCTTACTTGAAAGATTTTAGCAAGGTGTTTATCTGTGATAAGTCGTTATTGCTTCTGATATGAAAGGTCCTTGGTGGCCAGCCAGAGAATCTTTGTCTAAGTCATTTCTCCTATTCAAGTATCTTTCACAATAGCTCTCTTGAATTCAGCAGATTTTTATTGTTCAGGCTTGATGAGTGGTTTATTGATCAGTTTTCTTTCTATGAAGAGAGAATGCAGTAGAAAAGCTTAATCTGTGCTACTTTTACTTATGCTGACTGAGAGTAATGCAATATGATACACCTATTTTTTTGTGAAGTTTCTTAGGCTAGACCTGAATGGGTACGTTTTATGGTCCATTCGACATAGTCTGTATATCTGTTCATACTAGAACTGATACAATTTTTATCAAAGTTCATCTTTCATATCACTATATAGAGATTTATTTTGTGATTTTTCTAAAGTAGAGAACTGGAATGGCACCCATTAACACAAAAGACAGTTCAGTCTCCCTGTCATTAAACTGACTTGGTTCAGCACTCCTTGCATGATACAGCTGTATAAATCTTTAACTTCTGTAGAAGTACCCTTTAAATCAAGAACAATAATTGAAAAAAAGGATAAATGTGCTGCAATCACTTGAGAATGCTTCTGTTCATGATGTTGGGAAGTGTCTAGGAACAGTGAAGCCATTAATAAACATCTGTGATAATTCACATATTTAATAAACATTTACCTACTTTTAACTAGTCTCTCTTCATTGACTTTTCAACACAAAAAAAAATAACTGTTTCACCAGCTCCGTGAGGTAGAACAAATTTTTTGTATTATATTATTGTGAGTTGATCTTTTAAAAGCTAGATATCAAACTGAAGAAGTCTATAAGGTATGGGTGATGATCAAAATTACAAGCATTCCTATGGCTTAACTCAGTTACTACCGGGCTTTAGTAAATGGTGATGTGCATGTTCTTACCCAAACTTACACTGAAATTTAGCATCTTAAATAGCATTCATAAATTTGGACAAGAATTCTCTGTATCTGCCATATTAAGCACCTGTCTTCCTATACAGCAAAACAGGTTTGTAATTGTTGGTTTTGGAATTCCAGATCGGTGTCAAGAAACTGAATCCTCTTACATTTTACTTCTTGGCTTTAAACAGTGACCTGTGTTAGGAAAAAAATTACTTTGTTTCCATCAATTTCACTGCCCAGGGTCCTTGGGGCTACAGAGGATGGGTCTGATAGGTTGGAGGGAAGGCTGTTAACTTCTCACAGTTCTGAGATAGATAAAGTTCAAAAATATCTTGCAGCTATAACAAAGGAGAAGAATTTCTTTGCATGTATAAATTAGTCCCCTGAAAATAATTATATGAGAGCTTTCTTGGCTGGGAGAAGGATGACATATATATATATATGTATATGTGTGGCTTACTGGGCATGGGAATGAATGGCAGCAAGAGAATCTGCTCTGAAGAAAACTAAGACAGTAGCTAGCTTTCCATCAGGGTAGGTTTCTGGCACTGTTTCCACTCTTGAATGAACCTGGTTTTACTTGCTGTTAGGTATATTAATTAACATTCATTTTGTTAATCAGGCCATTTTCTTCTTGATATATCAGAAGTACTTTTACTACATAGACATCTTGTTGTTATAGTCTCCTAGCAACAAAAACTTTTCCTAAACTGACATTTGCAATCTCAGGACTTCTGTGTCCAAATTACTTTGAATAGCCTTAATTTTCCACAGAGTTTCTAAAATTTAATCAATCTTATCTTTTGTTAGTTTGATTTTCTAACAAAGGCGTATGATTAAGTTATTTCCTGAGCCTTGATTAGACTATCATCCCAAATGTGAGTATGTCAGATCATGGCACAAATAAAATATCTCAACCCATTCTGCCTACATCTTGAATTGGTCAAGTTACGAAGATATATTGGTTCTCAAGCATCCTCAGAATCAGTGATCTTCAAGAGAACTCCAGTTATTCTTTTAACTGACAGAGAACCTCTGCAGTTACTGTTAAAAAAAGCCATTGATCATTGTTAACAAATTTTGTACCAGATGGTCTCACTGCCTGACATTTGGAAGTGGAAATGGAAGAAAAGTTGAAATACCTGTTTGCAAACTTCAGAATACTTTATGTGGTCGTAAGAGTGCTCTGTTACACATCTAAATAAATAAATTAAGAGGCAAAATCTGGAAGCAGAAAAGACACCAAGTATTTGTTTACGAAAAACCAAAGCGTATCAGTAGAGAATGGTGACAATTACAGACCCAGATCATACGCAGTGCAACAAGTGGTCCACTGAATACTCTGCAGACATTGACAGCTTTTGTGCTCTGAGACTGGCTCCCATATAGCTGCCTGCAATTACAAATAGGCCTGAACCTGTTGTTATCATCATTAATGTGTATGCAGCAAGTACATGTATGGTATATACAACAGAGTTGTCCTGAACCCTAAAGTCTTACTCATGTGTGCTGTGGTCATGTCCAAAATCGATTGTCATGCAGCATTCAGATTACAGCACTAGTTTTGCAAGGGTATCTGATGTTTCGATACTCTGGACAAATGATTTTTTTTCAAAATGTTCTAGGATCAGTATTTCAGGAAGAAAAGCGATTAAGTATGGGAAAATTTAGAGGCATGTTAAGCCTTGGATTAAACATCTTCATAGTGATCTCTGAGTTCACCTCAATTCATTGTGATCAATAAAGCCATTGAATAGCTGAATTGCTATGTTGGTTGCTTGCTTCTTCTGGTCTCTAATGGTCTTTATGCAGTCATAAACCTTCCATTATTTCTACAGGATTTCTGTTGTGCTTGCCTCTGGAACAGCCTGTGTATTACCAAAGAGTATGTACTTCCAGAGCACAGATCCATTAGTTCCTATTTATCATTTAATATACATATATAAACAGGTATGTAATGTAGTACTGGATATGGAGGGGTTGTACTTCTGCAAATAGGTTCATAGGTTTTCATACATTTTTATTACCATGGCATAGACAGCAGTGAATTTTTTCCCTGTCCCCTGTTAAATTTCTAACTCCCCAATTAAAAAAAAATCAATTCCTCACTCTAGACAATTTTATCAGGAAGCAATTGCTGGCACTAAAATATGTATTTCCTCCTCATGGATTGGTACAAACCAATAGATATTTTCAAGAAAGTGGATGTAATGCATGTAGTAGTATGACAGTATTGGGTTTTTTCCTAGACATTCTACCTGCTTCATCTCTGGGTCCTTCTTATTTTTTTAATTTAAGTGCCATTTGGTCTACTGCTTCCCTGGGATTCTGACACCAGTTTTGATCTGCCTAGTCCTAGTTATAATCCATGCAGCTCAATTTATTTTCACACATACTGCAATCACAGTAACAGTCTGTCTCTTGGTTATATACATTGCATAAATACCACTGTTTTATATATGAAGATGCATTATGTTCTATATGTAATAGGGTTGTGGTAATACTCTGGGGCTGTCTGAGTCAAAATGTTTTATTGTAAATTGGGAGCCAGCTATCTGTGAACTGGTGAGCTGGTTCCAGGAGACTCAACAATTATTTTTTGCTGATGTCTGTTTGGAATAGGTTTAGAATCACATGGGGATGAAATTCAGTTATTGCCATGTGGGAAAACATGCACAGTTTATGTTGTGCTTCTTAATTCCTGCATTTTACAACCTTCTTGGAAGAAAAGGGGTAGAAATGTGTTGTTGTAGACCTTATATTTCCATGGCAAAGTGTAGAAGGAATGGAAATTAGTGAAGTTCATGCTCAGGTAGTGATTATAAGCTCCAAGTTCTTGGTACATTCTTCTGCAGTTCAATAATTCTGTGATGCTGAAACCAGAAATCCCTGTTTAATAAATAAGTGTTTACTAAGGAGATATCTACTACAGATGAAAGTAGATGAAATATTACAGAAGATTGATCCATGAACCAACTCCCTAAGGCCTACTCCTTGCTCACAGCCTTTCATTCCTCATGGTTTCTTGCAGCACCTCCTCTTGAAATCTTCTTTCTCTCTGACCAAATGACTACTTCACTTCTAGTTCATTCCGAGATAACAGCCCTAGATTCCATCTCCATACTTTTGTAGGTCCTCTCAGGACAAACTGTGTTCCTGATAACTCTTTCAAATGTGGACAGGAGACTTACAGATCATGTCTATAGTGCTTAGGAAAGAATTCCATATTTGTGAGAGAACTCCAAATTGTTGCTTGTTTTGTCTATAGTACCTTTATATTTTTAAATCATGTGGCCAGGATGGCAGTGTCCTCTAGACATGTCCAGTCATCATCAGACCTCCACTTGACATTTGCCGCTTCAAAAAGTCCTTGGCATAAGTAGAATGCACATATGCCAGCACAAAACTTCCCTCTGTAAATGTCCAGATACTCCTAACATTTAGAATTTATTAAATCTTCATCTCTGGGGTTGATTGGTTTCTTTTTTTGTATTAATTACAGAGAATGCAGCAATACTACTGAGGCCACTGTTCACATGAAAAAGATGATCTTTATAATATAAAGTTTTGAGGTCTGTGCCTGTAGAAGTATGAAAAAAGACACAAGTGGTGTTTCTATAAATTCAGGAAAAAAAGCTACCTTGGCATTAAGACTTATATTTAAATGCATATTTTTTCATTTTGCTGTAGAAAATAAATTAGATATTGGTTTCTGATCCAGATGCGTATTTTCCTTTGGTCTTTCTTTTTGAAAGTACACTGTACATCTTGGGAGTTATCCTAAGACTAGGAATTCACAAAGGACTCTCACATTATCATCTCTGTAAGGAATAATAATGTAGTCCTAGCAAAGATTAGTAATTAACTTATTAAAAGATAATCTTTCTCATGGAAATTAACTGCTGAGAAAGTTATCTAATAAAATCAATTGTCAGTTCCTGAAATATATGGTTATCTCTTTATGCTTGACTCCTGCTTCTGCCATGATACTTTATTTCCTTTTGAAGTCATATAAAATAAAGGAAAACCCTGATCTGTTTGACATTTTTCTTAAGACATTTTTCTGAGAAGCCTAATTGTTTTTATTATGAATACCGTCTTGAAATACTTTTCTGCTTCTTTTTGAACATCTCAGTGATACTACAGCTTAGCAGTTTAGGGGTTGTTTTGGCCACAAGAATCTTCTTGTTGTTTTCAATTCCAAACAGAACATTGTGCTCTGTGTACCTGATCTGTTATTTACATTGAAAACTAGCTGTGAGATGGAGCTGTCAGTCTGAATTTGCCTTTAGAAGTCACGGGATTCGGTCAAATATCCTTGATTAGCTACTGACTTTCTTTTTTAAGTACTCAGTCTAACTGCTACTTACATTTGATATAGATTACAAATAACAATGAATGCAGACATCTTTATTTGATTATTGTTGGCCTTTGTAATGATGATGGACCATACAATAAAGTGATTTAGGGCAGGGAAGTTTAATACCACCAATAATATATACAATGATAATTTCAGCTAATTTATAACAGGCTTGGCAGTTGCAAATAGTGTTTGTGATGTTGCTTTTTATAGTAAAGTTGTTTATAACTAATTTTGCATGATGTGTTTAGAAGCACTGATTTAAGCCTGAGTTTTAAGAACTCTAGCTTAAAGTTAAAAATCAAGACTCCCCCTCTTCCAGTATTTAAAAATTAAGGTTCTAGTCCAACAGAGCTATAAATGGAGCAATAACTATTATTTTTGTGAGTAATCTCATCCATTTCAATAGGATGTTTCTTATGAATAAGCACATGTATTTATAATAAGCCCATATGTAGTGCATGTATCCCAATATGGCATATGGGGTAAAGTAATACTTGAGTCACTCTCAGTGATAACTTTTGTAATGTTAATCATAAGACATTATTTGGAATTCTTGACTGCATCAACAGAATTCTGTCTGTATACAAAGCATTTTTTTAAAAGTATTACTGTTTGGTGATGTAGGAGCTCACATGCCATAAATCTTAATTTTGACAAGTTCATAGAATCATAAAATCACAAAATGGTATGCATTGGAAGGCACCTTAAAGATCATCTCATTCCAGTGCTCCTGGGAAGGAGGGAAACCTTTCACTAGACCAAGTTGCTCAGAGCTCCATCCAACCTGGTCTCAAACACTTCCAGGGATGGGGCACCCACAGCTTCTCTAGACAACCTGTTCCAATGCCTCACCACACTCAGAGTAAAGAGTTTTTTCCTCATATGTAGTCTAAACCTGCTCTCTTTCAATTTGAAAACATTCCCCCTTGTTTTGTCACTACATGCCCTAGTAAACAGAGTCTCTCCATCTTTCTTGTAGGCTCCCTTCAGGTATTGAAAGGCTGCAAGTAGGTCACCAGAAAACCTTCTCTGCTCCAGGCTGAACAAGCCCAATTTTCTTAGCCTTTCCTCATAAGAGAGGTGTTCCATTCCTCTAATCAACTTGATGGCCCTCCTCAATAGGTCTATATCCTTCCTGTGCTGGGGACCCCAGAGCTGCATGCAGCACCGCAGGTGGGATCTCACCAGAGCAGAGCCGGGGACAGAATCACCTCTCCTGACCTCCTGGCTGAGGTGCTTTTGATGCAGTCAAGGATAGAGTTGGCTTTCTGGGCTGCAAGTCCACACTGGCAGCTCATGTGGGCTCTCATCCATCAGCACTCTCAAGTCCTTCTCAGCAGGGCTGCTCTTGATCTGTTCATCCTGCAGCCTGTGTTGACACTGGGGCTTGCCACAGGTCACTGACCCAGGTACAACACCTTGCATTTGGTTTTGTTAAACCACGTGAGATATCCATTGCCTCATTTCTTGAGCTTGTCCAGGTCCCTCTGGATGTCATTCTGTCCTTCACGTGTGTTAACAGCATGACTCAGCATGGTGTCATCTGCAAATTTGCTGAGGATTCACTTAATCCCTTTATCTATGTCATTAATGAAGATATTAAATAAGTCCATAGGGACTCTGAGCCATTGACTACAACCCTCTGGATGTGACCATCCATTCCTTATCCATCTAACAGTCTGTCCATGGAATCCATCTCTCTCAAATTTAGAAAGAAGGATATTGTGGGAGACCATGTCAAAGACTGTTGCTTAAACTGTTAGAAGACTTTTTTCTTAGGCTGAGAGGGTAGTTAATCAGTTCAGTAAGGCAGAATGTGGTATTGGCTTATACTTTTCACAGTGTGCTTGAAAGGCATATTTTTATTCCTTAAGAAGTAAATTCCCACTCAAACACCAGAGTGTGACAAGTTTTGATTTATCGAGGCTTGGCACAGTTAGGGAAGTGGAAAAATATCTTATGAAATATACCTTCTTCATCACAGAGTCATTGACTGTGTTCTGTGGTGCAAACTATAAAATTGTTCAAAGCAGTGATGTACTTTATACGTTGAGAACATGACATTAGCAGCTGCTGCTGATGAAAATTAGCATCCCTGATATTTTTCTCCTTTTGACAATAGCATAATTGATTACCAACTTGCCAAAATGTTGGTAAGGCTCTGAATACATAACATATTAGTATCTTCTGTATAAAATGTTTAAAAATTGAACCTCCCTTTTTGTAGCTGCTATGAGGGCACACAGACCTGGAACAGCTGTGATTTATTTTTTTTTTTAAATATGACTCACTGATTCTTATGTCGCTTTTTGAATTGATCTGCTTATGTGGCCATTTATATACTAAGATTATGCCTCTCAAATTGTAGAGATTATCATATTACTCAATTCAATAAAAAAGATAATAAATTACAAAGCTTAAAAATACCAAGGAATATTCATAATTAAAGTTATGGAAGCTTAGCAAAATCCTCCCAAAAAACAGGACAGTGATATTGGTCGGGTTTTTCGTGTTCTTTTTTCCTTTTAAAGTCTGTCGTTACTTGTCTTGACTAGAAGAGCACTGTTCAAACTCACTGTAAAGAATGCCATGCTGTCAAATCTTCAGTTTCTCTGAAACATGATACTAAGTGTGGACATTTCCCTGTATCTTTGTATAAAGGCATGTTGAGTCAATCACATTGTCACTTCTTCTACTATAAAAATATCATTGTAATTCACAGTGAAGATACTACAGGTAGAGCTGTGATATTTCTGTGTTTGTACAGTTCTTGTACCTCTGAACTTCACATCTCAAAAAAATTAATTCACATAATGTCAAATGTATGAAACCCTGAATATTTGTGGAAGAAAAATATGTTTTTAATTCAGAAGAGGTTGGTTTTGATTGAAAAAAAAATAGATTCTCAAAATGAAACTTCTTTATTGTGTTTTTTAAAATTGGATTTTATTGGGGTCTTAGCAGTCCTAGTACTTACCTCTGTAGAAACATTCTTCATGAGAGTGTCAGAAAAGAAGACCATTTTATGTACATAAGAAGTCTGCCTATTCATGGGGAAAAAAAATGCCTTGTGCTTCCATATTTTTATTTCATATTTAAAATATTGGGTTAATATTTCTATTGTTATCAATGGAAGTTATATAATTTGCCAATAAAATAAAAGCATTCCTTTTAGTCCTGTGATAACACAAAAAACTTGAATAACTTTACCAATTTTCAGGCATATGAATGTTTAAATTTGGTGCCCTGAATTTTGTATTCTGCTGATTAAGCAGCAGACTTAAAATTATCTGACAGAGGCTGCCTTCTTGACATTTTCCAGCTTATTTTTTCCACAAGTAGAGCTGTGTATTTTGCATAAAATTTAGCTAATCATGTAAACTAGTTGCATCACTGAAGTATTTTTATTTCAAAATCAAATTCATTGAGGGTTGCATACATGAGCTTAAAATAGATTTTGCAAATCTTCTCATCTAATATCTATCTTCATTTGATTTAAATTGTTCTTGAATCTCTTTCCTTCACCTTCCCTACCAAGGCAAAATCTATTTAAATTTAAATATACAAAAATATGTGAGCCATTTAGAATATATCTGCAGAAAATTAAGTATTGACATAGTGTATGGTATTTAATCCACATTTTCTTTTCTTCCTTTTAACATATGTGCTGCATCCTCACTCCCATGTTATGTTCAGCATTAGGCAGAAACATTTGGAACAGCTCTGCTAGGGTAAGACAACGGGACTCTTTCAAACAGCTAATTATTTTTACAAGTGTTGAAAGGTTTGGTGCCCTTGGTGGTTAGATTTTCTGGTACATTTTTCTCTGAAAACACCAAGTACACTCTAAAATGACTTATAGTCCTTCCTAAGGGTTAATGTTAACTACTAGTGAAAAACCCATTTTCCTAAGATTCTGGTGCAGAATCTTTCTTAGAAACTGCTCTCTATTTTCTTACAGGACCAAAATACAGATTTACTGAACTGTCAGGTACTATAAATGCTAGCTGTATATCATTCTTAATTCAGCTCAGGCCAAAGCATTTGGTATATAATATAGTGCCACAAGTTGTGCATGCACAGAAAATTTTACAGCTGAGTATTTGTCTCTCTTCTTCAGCTGTCAGCCCAGATACATCATCATATATCCTTATCACTTCTAGCAATGACATTGGAACATCTTGGGCAGTAGTATACTTACTGTTCAGATATATGGTACTAACCTCCCTATGGAGAGTTTCAAAGGTATAGCCACCTCATCTAAGAATTAAAATCAGTTACTTCCTTCTTACATCATAAGAAAACCAAGTTTTTATTAGTGCTTAACATGAACTCTGCTTGTTGTGATAATACGAAGGTGTCCTCATGCTGCACTGAAAGCAGTATGAGAGCCTATAAATAGCCTTTAGAAAAGGTTGTGCTAAATCAGTAACAAAAGAATCACGTACCCAGGGAATTTAAGTTCTTGGATTAAGACAATTTCATATCTCATAAACTGAGGAAAAAGAAAGAAACCAACATTTTCTAAATCACACAGTTCTTAATTTTTTGAAAGAGTACCAGACACTGAAAGCCAGGTTCTGGAAGCTATTTGGATGCCCAAAGATCTACCTTTGGGTAACAAAGGATACCTAGCTGCTTTTACAGGTACAGAAGGAGTTGGCTTTCAGTTTGTGCCAGACACCTCACTTAGCTCCTTTTGTTAATTATGAAAACTTATCTGTATTTTGGAGCATCTATTAAAATGTATTTTTAAAATTTTGCTTTTAATCTCCCCATTTGAAATCACTGTGTGACCTGCTAATGTGTTGGAAAATCTGGTCCCTGTTACAGTCATTGAACTGTCAGGAAAATTGTCTTCCATTTGGTAGATACTCCTAAGTGTACTCCAGTGCACTCCAGTATAATGTTCTCTCCACTTGAGCTGTCTTTGTGCAAATGGAGGTTTGAACGAATTTTATGATTTTTGAAATAATCAGTGCTAATTGTTGGTACTACAAGAAAGAGAATCTTGTAGAGCCGGTAAAGCTCTTACTAGAGGTGTGAACTATTTAGTATTCATAGGTTAATTGTTCTTGGTTACTGCTAGGTGCAGAGGGTTGTTGGATTTGGTTTAAAGATAATTTGATTGCTTGTCCAACAGATACACAAGTAAAAGCATCAAACTGATTTCCTATGAAATTATGAGCAGCAGTTAAATAGCAAAGACTTTGCAATGGTAATGGTTTGTCCAACACACTACTGTAATAGTAATTGTAACAAAATTATATACAAAAACTTAATCATAAAAATGCGTGTGTGAATAGTTGTCACTATTCAAATATTGATAAACAGCTGTGATTTTAATTTCTAGGGTTTTTTCCATGACTGAAAAAAATTAAGGTTTATAATCTGTAAACATTTTAGAAACCAGAAATTTTATAATTTCTAGTAAAAGATATGCTTCTTTTTCCATAATACCCTTTTTTATCCATATAAAGTTTTCTAATGAATACAAGATGAGTTGAAGGAGAGAATGAAGAGTGTATCTTATTGGAGTGAAAATTTAGTTCCTTAGGTGTTTTCTTTGTCTGTGTTTTTGTTCAGTGAAAGAATGAGGACTAGAACCAATAAACAACTTTTGCAAGTATAGTTCTAAATAAATGAATAAAGACAATAAAAATAAATATTTGACTTTTAAGATAGCATAGAAATTAGATATAATTTATATGAAAGTGTGTTAACAACTAGAACATAATTTATTAAAAATCTAATTGCTCAGGGATTTTGTTAAATCCTTAATTGACCCTCTGAAAAATCAGAAGGATGTAACCTTTTCCCTGCTATGATGGTGAATTTTCACACCTGCATTACATAATACAAAGTAATTGTGTAAGCTCATAAAAAAAAAAAGTCAATTCTTTCAATTGTTCTTCCTGAAATTATTTTTGTGGTGTTCTAGTGCTCAGACTGACAAACTGATATAAAACCTGTTCTTCATCTGTTCATGTTCCTGGGGGACAGTATGCCCACATCTTTCCAAACAAAAGGGGGAGAAAACCCTTTATAGAACTAAATGAAATGAAAAGTACCAGAATACATCTCATGCATAATAAGCCGGAGATTTTGATATTTCATTTGTTTGACAATTGACAATTCATAACATTGCCTTAGAGACTGAGTAAAGCTTGAAAATTTAAGAGAAAAACACTTAATTTGATGGAGTCTTGAAAGAGAATCACTGAAAACTAAGAGCAAAGAAAATGCTGAAGCAATCTTAACAGCAATATTTATTTGTTGGGTTCTCTTCCCATATATGTATTTAAGATCCAAGGAACACAGGAAATGAAAATAAATATAAGTTTTGAAAAGGGAACTAAACGGCTCCATCTTTTCAGTGAAATAATTGGAAATCCAAGCTCTACCAAGACAAAGATGAGTTAGGATGGCTAAGCAGGTGTCAGCTCAAGCAGGCATTGGGAACTCACACTTGCAAAAATGAAAGCAGTTAATCAGCTCTTGTGTGGAGATCTCTGACATTAGTTAGCTACAGAGTTACAGATTTGGTTGATTTAAATAATTTTATTAAAATAACCAATTTTAATTATAAATCAAGTCTAAATCAGTTAAGCTTTGTGTGGAAGACACTATCCTCTGGAGAAAGATAAGTTTTCTATATTATTTAACAAATATGAAGGTCCAAGATTAAAGCTCAGCTGAATGACATCCATGTGTCCATTTTTTAAAATAAAATTCAACTTTTTGCATGGATATCTCTGGCTTTCTCCTAATTCAAGTATTTAGGCAGTATAAAAGGGGAACTAAAACTAAGATTAAATGTTTTAAATTGATGAAATAATACTCATGGTGGCCTACTTTGAAGATATTTTGGTGGCTTTACCTCATTTTATCTTTGCCTGAATAAAAGCAGCAGAGTAAACTGGTAAATAACAATCTAGTACAAACAATATCCAGCTGATCCCAGAATGGTAAGTAATGCTGCAAAGCAGCTGTAATGCAATTTGTAAGGAAATAAATCAAGAACAGGATAGGAAGATTTATTTACTTTTCTGTGAGTAGTATTGCTTATGGGGTATATACCTGACCTTAATGTTATTTTGTCACAGCCACCTTGTATTTCACTGAGTGCTAATGTTTAGAAATGGAAAGTGTGCTCATTTTAAGCTGTGAGAATTTCAGGACAGATGGATACACAGAGAACATCAATGACTTGCATTCTTTGAACACCATCTGGTTAACAAATACTAGTAGGACAGAAGTAACGTATGTTGCTTGGCTGGCCCTGTGTCTTGTTAGGAAATACGTTAGACTGGCATGGTCCAGGGATGCGCACATGCAGTGTTTCAGGAGCAGTGAAGATTTCACAGATGTGAGAAATTCTCACTAATAGAGAAGGCAGCTATAGGGATGTTTAACAGTGCTACCAAAATCCCAAGCACTTATTGATCTCTGAAGCTCATATATGTGGAAAATGCAGAGTGTGATTTCTGAATTCATCTTGCCAACACTGAATGCATCCAGATTCTTGTTTAGCTAACTGAAGGTCAGTTATTTTTCCCACCTATATTTGAAAGTAGGAAGAAGTCACTGTCAGAATTGGTAGAAGGAAAAATGTGGGTTAGACTGTGTAAGGCAAACTTTGTTCTAAGTTACTGGTGCTCTCTACATCCTGGAGTCTCGTTCCGTGACAAACTGGAGCTGAAAATAAAAAAAAAAAAAACAACCTGTCCCCGTAGGAAAGAGGTGGGTAAAGTTTGAGCTTCTACTACCTGAGTTATTTTATGCTTTTTCCTCATCCTCTTAAACCTTTTTCCAAAGGTCAAATCAGCGCAGACATGTTGTGCTCCCACAGCACAGACATGGCTCAATGCCCAAAGCCCAATGGCACAAAGTGGGGTGAAATCACCCTCTCTCTAACAGCTTGATGGTAAATTCATGCCCAAAGGTAAACAAGTCTTAGCAAAGGTGTAGAACAAGTGTACTCATTTTAAGAGTCTCTCCCTAATTAGTGAGGCACTAATGTGAACCTTTACTAGGCACATTGGATTACAAAGAAAAGATGAATGAGGTCAGCTCAAGACAACTATTTCAGAAGAGTGTGATTTGATTAAGACCAGGCTATGACCTACCTAGAGGGGGCCAGAGATGGTCTGGACAGTTTTACCATTAATTTAAGTGGGAGCACAGTCTTCTGCCAGCCTATAATCTTTATCATTTATAGTTTGTGATTTCGTTATTATAGCAAGCTGTTTGCTGAAGCTCAGAGGCAGAATTTTTATTGATTATTATATAGCTAGTACTTTATCTTGGCTTCTTGTATAAATATAAGCTTGTTTATTAGCTGTCAAGCAGCCATGCGCTCAAGTATATAAATAGCATTAGGAAAAAATGCATTTAACTTAAAAATCTAAATTCACTTCCTATGTAAAAATAAATTTGCTTTGAAGATTGTTAGTACACAGTAAATTAAGCTGTTCCATTTTTGTCAGGCTTTCACTTTACTACATTTTTAACAAGATAAAATATCCATTGAAAGTACAATCATAATGAAATGGCACAGTACAAATAGATGACTTTCATCATAATGCACTGTTTTTAGAAATGTTCATAATTTAAACAATTATGTTTCTTGACTTCTCGCCAATTAAGTTTAGTCATCTAGGGGCTGTGAATTTTAATGAGAAAGCTGAATGGTCTTTTGCAGATAAAATCTGTTGGCAGGAACACAGGCGAACAGGGAAAGGTATAATCTCTTCTTTTCCCCTTATTTCTTTAAGTATCATAAAAAAGATAAGAGAAAAAAATGAAGTGGCAGGAGAAACAAAACAACTGTGAAGAAAGCGCTTTATAGCTTTACGTAGATTGAATATATTTAAAAAATCTCTGCTTACTACCCCTTGAAATAAGCATGATAGGTTTAAAAGGTACAAGAGATGTTAAACATACCCATGAGAAAATTAAACTGAGAAGCAAACTTTAGCCAATAACTGTTACGCTCTGATTATTCAGACAGTTCTAATGAACCTTTTCAGAAAAATTTTGGATCCAGAATTGTAAAGAAAAAAATAAATAGGAGTGACATTAGATACTTCAGATGATAAACTGTGGTCCATGAATCTACCTTTCAATGGACAAACCAGAATCCCCCTGGGGATTAGAATTAGATTAGCTAAATGCCTAACAGCTGTCTCACAGGCATGAGACTAGATAAAGCAACCAAGCTGTAAATCTGTGCAAACTGCATGAAAGGCTACATAATGCAAATTGATTAGTTTAGGACTTGCATTAATGTGGTTGTGAATAAAAATAACCCGGCCAACAAATCCTCTCCTAATTTTAACAGCTACTGAAGAGAAAAACTTAACAGATGGATCATTATGAGGTATGAGTCTACAATGAATTTACATCGTGATCAAAGAAAAAACGTGAATTACTAATCCCCATGAAGAAAGAGTTCTAATCTCTCTGCAGAAAGGCAAATATTTGAGGTTTTAACTTGGATTAATAGGCAGCTTTAATGGAATACCAATGCCCTCTGCATTTTTTAAAAATGAAAAATATGAACACCTATTGATTTATATGCAAGGATGAAATGTTGGATGTGGTACACATCTCAGTAGATAGGTCTTAAACTACTGAAATGTGACCTATGGTAGCTACTGGGACTGATTAGTTTTCTGCAGTTTCAAGATTATAATATTTAAAATTTAGAATGGTAAGAACATTGATTTAACTATTTTAATTTCTTAAATCTACAGAATCTATTTCATAATATTTTTGTCCACTTAAAATTGTATGTCTTTTATTCAGTTGAATTTTAGTACAGAAAAATTAATACCATTTAATGAGTGCTTTATTGGTAAGGCATTTGTTAGCTGTAAAATTTTGTGTCATAACCAGTCAAGAGATAATAACCGTGAGATGATAAAAATACAGTAAGATCAGTGACCTATATTCTTTCTTTAAATGTTCTCCCTTCATATCATCTTACTCTTTATCTATGGACTACTACATCAATATTAATGTAGATTTGTTCGGTTTTATATACTGAAAGAAAGAGAGGTTTCATGAGATTATGAGTCTTTTGGCTTCAGTGAGACTAAAAGCTACCTCCTTGTATGAAGTGCGGAGTTCTCAAGGGTTTGGGAGCCAAGTAATATGCCTCTGTGATGTTTCTGAATGCATATAGACAGAAAACAATTCCACTTATTTTTAGAGTCAGACAGAAGTCATATAGCCATAGTTTGCATAAAAGCAAAGCCCAAGGTAATAGGTGAGATGTACTGAATCAGGTGTTAATGGGGCCACATAGCTTCTGTTTAGGGAGAGAACATGCAGAATGAATATGTGTAGAGCCTTTCTCTACATAGTTCCCTAAGTGTCCACAGCCACAGGGCATGTAGTTACCTATCTCTCCTATACACACTGAGAATTCACAGTCTAAGGGTTTCTCTGCTTTTAACCGTGAGAGACCTGATATTGTAATATGTTTTATGTCTTTTTAATGCGAGGTACTGTTGTAATAAAGCACCTGTAATTCCAATTCTAAAAGCAATCTGCTATGTATGTGCTACTTAAATGCTCATTTGACTCAAATCAGATTTCCCTTAGTGATAACTGTAATCACTGGTATATAAAGAGTCCTGGTCTCTCTGTTCCAGCAGGCACTGTATTAATACAATATTTCAGTTGTTTTCACGTGAAGAAAAAAATTATATTTCAACTTTGTATTGACATACAAAGTTGAAATTTCAAAATTTCTTGCAGTGCTTTTGTGCATAGGAAGAAGCTATTAATTTTGGATTGTAACTCATGAATGAAAGAAAGTTACAACCTTATTGAGGATGACAGTTAACATTACTATACACCAATTCTTATTCTAACCCGTTGGTTTGATTATTGTGTTCTGTACTGCTCTTGAGGAAAAAAACGTAGTCATCTTCTTAGAGGAGTGCTTAAGCTATCAGTATGCTAGGTAACAACTGGGTATATGCATTCTTTTGGAGAGTAATGGTGGTAATTCAGTACAAATTAATGAAGATAGTTCATTCACATAAAACTGCATTTTGGCACAGAGTTCATACAGTTTGGCATTCATTGCAAAAAACCCAAACCCAACATCCTCCCCCTCTCCACCCCCCAACAAAACAAAACCAAGAAAACAGCCCCAAAGAAGAAAAAACTAAAATAATAGAGGATTTGTGTAAATGAAATAATGTATTTTGTTCCGAAACATAGACTGTGCATTTATGTTATTTCAGCACATGCAACAAATAATGTTAAAGGCCATAAAGTGCTGTAGCCTTTTGCAATTTTACATTATTTGACTCACTGATTTCCTGTAGCAGTGAATTGCACAGGTAAATACAGCTCATAGGTTATTTTCCACCCATCTTTCCCAAGAGTCATTGATTTTTTTCTCCTTTTCACAGAAGCTCACTGTCTGTTACAGCTGTATATCATCACTGCTTTCTTCCTGGTTAAGCTTTCTGATCAAGCTATAGGAAAGTAATAGAAAACTACAGCAAACATAATCCCATTGCAGCTCTCCGTGTCCTGAGCCCATAAAGCACGAAGCATTCAGGCCATGCTACAAAGAAATTGAAAGTGGACTTACAGGAAGTTATTTCCTAAATACAAGGCCACTTTGCACCAGTCCTTCTTTCAAGGGCATGCTGATGGAATCCCAGCAACGGACTGAAGTTTATAAGTGATGGGTATCTCACCCCTAGCAAAGGAAGCTAAGAAAAAAAGGAAAAGTCTAATGTTATCACCAAGCATTTCACAACTGAATGAATGCATTTGTGCTCTTATTAAATCTCTTATTGTGCTGAAGTCTAACGAGACTTGGAATTGGGAAATCAATCAAGGTATCATGTGGGAAGACCTGGAGCAAAATACAGACCTGCTTATGCGCTGCTTTTTAAAGTTCTTACACTACAGCAAAAAAAGTACTTTAATGATGAGCATATTGCTGCAGTGAAAAAGTGTGGTAAATGGCAAATGAAAAGGTAGAGTTTGTCCTCTGCTGAAAGTGAGGGAAGACAATCACAAATAAATCAAGTATGGAGTTTTTTACAGGAGCAGATACATTTGTACAAAGAATAAAAAAAAAGAAAGAACAGAAAAGGAGGAATGGCTTCAGTCTGTGACTTTCTAATACCTTCTTGTTATTTTCAAAGCATATGGGATATTTTATGTATGTCATATACAATATTTTTTTTCCCTCTGTACTCTCCTTAAACCAGTTCTAGCCAGCTGTCAAGCTTGCATTCTCACAGTGATCCATACTGGACCATTTGTGAATTGTAGTCCGAAGGCTTTTGGTGTCATCCTGTGCTTTTATTCTCTTAAGTTTCTGCCTTGGGCTTGTTCTCTTGAGGTCCCCTGCTACACTTCAGTCTCCTGTGTCTTGTGTGTCATGTGCAGGAGGAACATAACTGTATCTTCAGTTAATTCCTGGTATCAGATTTCTTTCTCCCAAGGCTTGCAGAAGCTTCCACATGCTTATTGTTCTAAGGAAAGGTGGAAAACAACCTATACTTCTCACAGAGTTTCCTTCTACTTGATTGTGCATCACATAGCTGATATCTTGGAGCTCTCTGTTAAAAACATTTCGAAATCTGACTTTTTACAGGAACGGATTCTTCAGCCATTATATTTGCTGCTGTTGCTGTGTGGCATCAGGTCTGCCATTGCAGCAAAGTTTGAGAGGATGGTCTAATAAATGCCAGCTTTCATATCTGTCTCCTTTCATGTTAAAGTCAGTGTTATTCTAGCATTGACTTCAAAGTCTGATGAGTTACATAGTGGACACACCCTTCTGAGCAAGAGCAAGAAGGAATCTTAGTGAAAGAGGGGTTCCTGCTTATAAAAGGGATTCCTGCTTGTTGCTTGATACATTCATTCTATACATGGTGACAACTTAATGGTTTCTGTGCCTCAGATGCTTGTTAGCTAACTGTGTACACTCTCACATCACACATGCCTTAAAGTGACAATTTATGGTCAAAGAAATTGTAGTTACAGCACCTCTGAGATCCCTGTATCTCCATCCATGTATCATTTTGTGTTCTCAGTTAGGATGACCGTGAATTAATCTCTGTGAGCTGTCTTCTATATGTGAGTATTAAAAATAGAGAAACCTTTTAGGAGTAATGCTGAAGTTATGAAAGTATGATCGTGTGAAAGTAATCAATAGGAAATGGAGATTGTGACTGAATGAGAGGTTTTGTTCTACAAATATGTTCATCAAAACGTGTCATATGCTGATAGATCAGAAAAATTGATGTTCTAGAATATATTGAACTATGATAGACTTAACATTGTTTCCTTGTGCATACCTATCCGTAAATCTGGAGAAACTGCACAGAAAAAACTCACATACTACTTTTATGACTGACAAATTTATGTGCTCTTCCCCCTTCGCAAATAGCTTGATTGTTTGAAATAATCCAAGGAAACAAGTCCCAGTTGAGGTGACATTATTCTGCAATGAATGCTGGAATGTTTGAATTTATGATTCCTAAGATTTCAGACAGATTAGCTCTACTTATATCTTGCTTTCCTGTATTTACTTTATTCTCTTCTATAGATATTGCATCATGCCAATATGCCCGTGATTATTTTTTCCCAAGCTCGTGGCTTTGCCTATTATTTATTTTCTTTTTTTTTTTTCCAGAAGTTATAAATATACTGCTGATTGGTTTTACAGAAAAAAAAGAAAACAAAACCAAAACAAAATTGGGATTAAATATAATTCTTTCTTCCACTGCTCTTTTTTTTTTCTTTTTTTTCTTTTTTAAACCTTGAATACTGAATCAACATTTTGCTTCATAGCAGCCAAGAAAAAGACTATAAGATTAAAGGAAGTTATGTGTTCAACCTTCCTGTTTCCTTGTGCAACTTCCACATGAGGTTCCCGTGCAGGAAGTAACTCCCTGGAGAGCCAAAATAATTGTGACAGGCTAGCATTCTTTTTATGACTTAATGATGTCACTTACATGGGAATCTTACCATGAGTTTTAATGAGTATTTGCTCCAGTCTTTATTTTTAGAACAGTTTGGGTTAGAAGGGACCTCTGAAGTTCATCTAGTCCAACCCCCAGTTATGAGGATCAAAATCTAGTAGTTCTGAGCCAAGGTTATCTTCAAGAATAAATAGTTCCACAAAGGGTAAACCAAAGGTTTAAAATTAAAGATATATATAAGTGATTTAGTCACGTGGCTTAACTACTTTGTGGTTCCAAGCAGTCAGATATTCACCAAGATGGTTTATTTCATTCACTGTCTTTGTTAGGGATGTCACAGAGTATAGCACAGAGAGAATAGTAAGCACTGTAAAATAATATGGAAAGCAAAATGTAGCCACGACGCAGTAAAGCTTGTAGATAGAAGTATTTCATAGTGAGAAGCTCAAGAGGTAGACATAGCCAAAGTCAGAAGTTTTATTGTAAGCTATATTGTCTCGGGAATTAGACAGAGCCAAGAATACTCATGTAAAATAATCACAATATCTTGAATTGATAACAGCTCCAAGAATGAAAGTGTCTTGTGCATTCTGGGATGGGAGGAACAGAGCAAATCTTGGCCAAAAGCAGAAGATATGTCTTCCTCTTCCCTAAAGAATTAATTTTTACAATTTGTAATGCACCCTTCTGAGATGCTAATCATATTCCGTATAATATGATGCCATGAAGATTTTTTTTTTTAAAATTTAACTGGTGAAATCAAAGCTTCATACTCTTGATAAATTATACGTTTTCTTGTTACAAACATCTACCTTGTTTGAAAAACTAAGTTTTTTGGAGGGAGTAATTTGTTTTGAAACTAAAATATTGTAAAGTTTTATTTGGAACCTATAGAAATTGCATGGCATTTAATAAAGTGATTAATGATGCTGTCTATATCTGACACTGTTGGAAAGAAAAAAAAAGTATAAATAAAACCCCCATCCTACAAGATCTTTAAACTCCCAGCCTTCAGTGTGTGTGGCTGTTATTTTGTTTATTAGACTATACAATTAAGCACATAAACAAGTGTGAAGATTTTTGAATATTAATTTTGCCACTGGAGGGAGCCCATATTCCATAAATGCTGTAGGAAAAAAAAAGATTATAATTTTTAAAGGGAAAAAAGCTTTTACTTTATAATTTTTTTTTCTGGTGTTAACATGCATGCAGAATTTCTGTCATACATACTATGTTGTTAATTTTTATTACTTCCACATAATGTGGAAATCAAAAGTCAAAAGTCAGAAAAGCAGTTGCCTGCTTTGAATATATGTTTTTCCAAGAAGAGATAGTTTGGAAGAAAACTAATTACAACCTTAGTTTTAACGCTCACATAAATAGACGTGTAAATAGACCGCTAGATCAGTGCAGCTCCAGAGTTGGCGGAGTCTTTGACTTACTTGTTTTTGAAGTCTTTGGCTATCATTAAGTTTCATTTTTCATAAAAATAATTACCTTCTAACGTAAGTGGACTTGCTAGTATGATTTTTCATCTTTTGAGACCTCTGACTTTTTAAACATGATCTTGAGTTAATCTGTTCTAAAGCAGGGTTCAAATGTCTAGAAAAGTTACCAGTGTAATGCTGTTTGTCATCATCTTATAATAACCAGTCGACAGGCAAGAAGCTATTAAAGCTTTCTTCTCTCTTGTGGGTTATTTGATTTGTCATTCTCCATTTTTGCAGGCTGTGTACTCAAATCAATTTGTGATAACACAACCAGAAAGCTAAATTCAGTAAAGAGTTCATGCTAACAATGTTATTCCACACAAGAGGCCCAGCAGGGAGAGATAGTGCTATAATTCAGATAACATGATGAAATGAGATCTTGTATCACAAAGACTTTGGTGGATGAAGAAACATAAACATCTCCTCTTTAGAAGAAGATGCAATTTCCTACTGAAGTTACATCTGCTCTTTTTGTTTAACTTTTTTTAAAGAAAATTCAGCTTAGGGAAATGGTTGAATTACAAGACGTTCACTCAGCACATATTTTTAGAATTCAAATTTACTTTGGTCGGTAGTTTTTATTCCACATATTTGAAGTAGGTCAGAAGAAAAACATCCAATAGGCTATATTTATCACAGAGGATAATTTTAAAGTAAATTGCATAAGCCTGAAAGACATTTACGTTTCCATAATTAAATTAATATTGATTTGTTGAATATTTTAAAGAATGTTTTTTTGAGAACATGGGTCAGCTCAGAATATCCCTGCTTTTAGCAGTGAGATCATAGACTCTAATAATAGTTTCTGGTGGAAAAGTTAATTTCCTACCTATTTTGCAGCATCTTAGTTCAAAAATTTTGCATTTTCCATTAATTATGTAGCAGTTTTTATCTTGATACTTGAAATGGAATATTCCTTCCCAGTTGTTCTTATTTTTATGTAAATGCAGTGTAGCTTTGCTAGAATTAGGCTCTGTGGCTTTGCAGGTGTGTATTGCACATTGGTAACTGAATTTAGCTTGCATATTATACTTTTCTGAATGCAATTCAAGAAAACCTGTATTTACATGAAAGAAAACGTAGCAAAATAAATGCAATGAAAATGAAGGTAGAATTTAATGTATTGAAGAGATTAAAGAGGAATTATTATCTTGTCAAATCACATTGAACTGAGGTCAGTGATATGTTTTAGGTACCGTCATTCTGTACTGTCAAATCTGAGTTTTTCTTGAAAGTTTGTTCTGACAAGTCATAAGCAAATCATTTCATTCATTCTTAGGAGTTTGTTCTGAAAAACCTGCACTGAGATGAATACCTGCAAACTTTAATTAAGAAAATTAGCTAAATAGGAGATAAAGAAAATTAAACTGTACCTTAATTAAAACCCAGTGAAGTTAGTATAAGTATTGACATGGAGAGTATCTGAATGTTTCATTGGTTTTGAGATAAACAATGGCTTTAGAGTGTTCTGTTTGCACAGTTAGAAGCCTTGCTCCTTAGAATGTGCTATTAAACACAAAGGAATTCCATTTTCAAACAGCTTTCTGACCTCTTCTTCCTATCAGGAGCACTCATCCTCAGAACAGCTCTTCAATGAAATTTAAAGTGAAGTAAATAGAGTATTTGGCTTCTGTAGAGTTCCTTTGATGTAGGCATTTCAAGCAATTCATCCAAAGAGCCTTTCTTTTTTTTGTTAGGACCAGGTAGAGAAACTGAGTTGTAAAGCTGAAGAAAGGCCAAATCAAAAGTAATATTTCTGAAAGACTGATCCAGCTTAATTCATTAGCCTGCATATCTTGGTCACCATCTCTGCATCCTCACATACTGTGGAAAATAACAACTTAAACCCTAGCAGCCTTAAGCAGGTTTTATATTTCTAAAAACTCCTTTCGTTTGTTAAAGCAAATCATGTTATTGCTCTATTTCAATAGTGCTTTTAGTCTTCCTTCCTTAGTGGATGTATAGAAGATCAGTACTGACAGTGTTTGCACTATTGTTTATATCGGTGCTTCACAAGTATTTTATCAAAAGATCAGTTCCACATTTAAAAAATGGACGAGATAGGAAAAAGCAGATAGTGTACCAGAAATGTCATTTCTCAAGTAGGAGATACAGGAGAGGCCTCTGTGACCTTGACTGCAAACTAGGGGTTCCAGAAGATTTTCCTGATTGAGCTAATGACCATCTTTTTCTCCAGAAACTTGATGTAAAAGCCTTTCTCTATCTTCTAGAATAACTTTCGGGGTAGAGTGTGGAAAAGAATTATGCATGATAATTCAAAAGAAAGCTCATATCTAAAGTATATTTCTAATGCATGAAGTGTTCAAAAAAGTAAATCCTCGCTTAACTCCTCATGTTGTTGCCAAACTGAGCTTTCATCTTCTGGGCAAAAAGAGAAGAAAAACTGAAAAAAAAATAAAAATCAAATGGATTGAATTGAAGAAACTTCCTTGCAGAGGAACAGGAAAGGGACTGTGTATCCCAAATATCATGAAATCACAGTAAATACCTGCTAATTAATTAAATCACTTGAACAGAAAGACTCTTTCAAATTTATTTCCTATCCCAAAAGAAATTCACTTTCATATTTGCCTTTACAGCTGATACATACTTGAGAAACTTTGATCTCTTACATACTGCAAAAAACCAAAGAGTTTTCAACAGGTTTTTATCTACCAATTATTAATGCTTTCTTCTAGGCTCAGACATTTTTTTGCTGGTCCCAAACGTTCTTTGAAGATAAAAGAAAGATATCCGTTCCTTGTGCTCGAGATAGTACTGAGTTTCATTTTTGTTTCTGTTGTCTTTAGTTTGCAAGTATACTTATAGCATTCAAAAAAACAAAATGCCAGACATTTATAATTTGAAACATGGGAGATTTATTTGTAGTCCTAAACATTTTAGAATAGATTAGGTTTTTAAAAAAATTATGAAGCCACACAGATTTTCCTATTAAAACTAAGAATTTATGAATATAGCCTAACAATTCATTCATTTACACTTGGGCACAGATGAAACAAAGTTTAGCTTGGCCACACAAGAGAAGAGAGAGGAATGCATTTTTCAAAATATCCCCACCATTTGTACTACAGTGACTTCATGAACCTTAGACATCTGCAAGGTCTAAGGGTCTCCATTGCTGAGATATAAGATACTTTTCTTTTGTTTTTTTTTTTTTCCCTCAGAAGATGTGCCCAACACAAGATAACAAATGCACATGAAAACTTTTGGTCCATTGTGAATTTTATGTCACAAAAAATTCAGATTTGAACCCAGGATGTTTTTGAGATCTTTTTAAAAAGTTAGAATAGTTAGTTACAGAGAAAGTATAAATTAATCATTCTAATTTGAATATAATATGTATTTTTAAAAAAAAATTGCTTAGACCCTATACTAAGTGATTTGCTGTAGCAAGCAGATCCCAAAGAGAAATTTGAAATAGAGGAGAATGAAGTGGTTTGTTTGGGAGGACATGTAACGGCTGGAGGTTATTTAGTAGACTAAGTAAGTGGCAGGAAATTATCTTGAATTTATGATAAAAAAGTTCTTTGATTTTGTTACTGGCTATGTCATTGAGTCATAAACAGGCAGGTTCGTTTCTGAGTTTTGTAAAATATTATAAATATCTATTTCATTCACAGATTAAGGTAAGCTAGTATTTGGAAATATATTGAAGTGTTTTAACTGAACTGTTTCTAAAAATAGAAAGCATTAAAATACTTTATGAGAAAATGTTGCTGTTTAAAATAGTGTTGAGAATGTGTTGATTTGGTTTTTAAATTGCAAAAGGGGGGAAAAGTAAATAAATTAAAAGTTATCTAACAAAAGGACAAAATGGAAACACAAATTACGCAGCCATCTGCAGGACATATTTTAATGACTATTGCTGAACTATTTTAATAGATTTTGAATCTTTTAGAAAACCAACTGTTATTTACAAGCTGGCCTTATTAAGTGGCGAGGAATGGCTGTGTCTTTGGTATCTAGATGATTGAACAAAACAAGGTCAATGTTGCTTAGAGGTTTAGGAGGTTGTATGAGCTTTGTGACACTGAAGTAAGTATTGTACAAAGGAAATTATTATGGCTTTCTGTTTTAAAGAAAGCAAACAAATTAAAGTGTGAAATTAAGTTGTTAGATATCTAACTTCATGGAAATAAGCCCTTCTCAAAAGAGCAATAAGATAATAGAAACTTTTAAGCTTGAGGGGTCTTTAAAAGGACTGCAGTATAAATGACAGCTACATGGCTCGCTTATTAACAAACTAACAGAGCCTTTCCCTTCCTTCAAAAATTGTCTGTTTATTTATATCTTTGACACTGTAATGCAGATACTTTTAATAATAATTCCATTCTTCACAAAAAATCAGGTCTTCACAAAAAGCACCAAAGACCACTGCATAAACACCGAAGCAAAAAGGGTTTTAGTTGGTTAGAGCCTGGTGCTAATAACACCAAGGTTGAGGGTTCGATTCCCATATGGGCCATTCACTTAAGAGTTGGACTCGATGATCCTTCTGGGTCCCTTCCAACTCAGAATATTCTGTGAAATCTGTGGAGTTAATTACTGGATAGCCCCATCTCTCAGTAGCTGGAGTCACCATCTCATTGTTTCACAGAGGAGAGTTCTGCAGATTGTTATAATCTGTGCCCTGTACAGAGGTGATGTAGAAGGATAGAGGCAGAAGTCAATCTGGCCTCTTGTCTGCAGACTCATCAAAAAACATTTCACCTAAAAAACACTTAACTAGGTTTCCAGAATAATTACTTAGAGGATAGAAATATATTTTGTGGCTTGAAAATGTTGATATTGCTAATTTAGGGTGCATGATTTAATTACGTGGCTACTCTAAAGCATTTATCATATCACATTAGGATACTAAAAATTGGGTTTTATGGCATTTTTAGAATGTCTACTCAGTTTGGAAATTTCAATTAGATGACAGCACTTGCTGATCTGGGTCCCACTAGAACAAGACATTACACAGAGTGTAGCAAATAGTATAAGAAATAATTCTGCTCTGCACCTCTGCACCTTCCTTTTGCTTATCTAGTTCAGCTAGCTATTGTGTGTTAACACTGAGGTTTGTGCAGTCCTGTGGTGAACTGGATCAGGGAACTGATTTGATAGAAAATGAACAGATCTTTTGTGGTTTCCAGGTTTAAAAATTCACCATTCCATCTTGGTGATAGATGTGATGAATACAAGCAGCAGAGCAAGGGAGGCAGTAGGGGTTACTTCTAAGAGAGGAGGCTAAGAAATGGGGATGTGAGATTGTCTTATTTTACAGAAATGCAGATTCTCATTGGATTAAATTGACTGCTTTGCATAGACCAGAGCAGAGAGGGTAAGTACAGAAAGTTAAAGCAAGCACACAGAGTTTCTTTGTGGAAAAACTGGGGTTTTTCCCCCCTAACATTTATTTAGAAAGAACGAAAGCAGTTAATGGTAAAGTGGGTATACTTTCACCGCAAAAATGGTCCATTTGTAGCAAAACTGAAAATAACTTCATCAAAACTGAACCAACATTAAAACACACACATTTGAGGTTTATTTCACTGTGAACAGTTTAAATTGCCTCCCTTTTAAGAGTCATGTGATTTATTCTGCTGGAGGCAGCAATATAATTTTCTGTAGTTTATCTGTATTTTTAGAGTGTCCACACAATTAAACTTTGGTGGCTTTCCTCAGAACAAAATTGTCCATTACTCCTTCAAGCCTTTGCTATTAAAAACAAACAGTAGAAAGTTGAAGTGTTTACAGCCAGCAGTATAGTAACTATGAGGTCCTTTGACACCCACTGTAGGCAGGAGTTCATAATTCCTATGCTCCTGTGTGGGGTGGTTTTGGGTAGTTGAATCAGCAGTATTAACAATAAGAAATATTCAAGAAAAGTCCTGTTGTGTCACAGCCATGACTCCTGAGATGTCAGGAGGATGCATTTGTTGATGCGTTTGGTCTACCTAAGTGGCAACACAATGAAGAAACATTACAAATGTGCCAAGTAAGAACAAAACCACAAAATATGTCATTTTTTAAAAGGCAAAAGAAATTTGTCTGCACTGAGAAGCATCAGAGGATTTAAAAGTGATTCAATATCTTTTCCCATAGCCCAGTCTTTTCAGTGTTGTATCATTAAGCAGTAAGTAATGGGATTTTTTCAGGAAAGACATCCTATACTTTCAAATCAGTGTCATAAATCTAACCATATGGATTAGGAAGTCATCCTTATCTACTTACTGTCTAATCTGCTGATGAAACATAGTGTGTTCTGTTGTCATTTCTTAAATATTGTAGGAGATGAAGAACTCATCAGTTATTTCCAGATTACCTTCAACAAGATTTTCAAAATGTGTTTTTAATGAGGTTTATTTTTAATAGAAAATTGTGTACAAGTGCCTGACATGGGTGACAAAAGTCCAGTGAAGAAAAACACAAACATAACTATTGTAACAAGAGTTTACTTGCTATCACTCTTTATTCCTTATGTCTACTCTTAGACTTCACATAACAGAAAAATCTGTATCTGCAATTTATACAGATCAACAGAAGCATGTACATCTGAATAATAGTTATTGATAATGAATTTAAATATTAAATATAGGCAAATTTTCATATTAGCGTGTTTGAAAAATGTGACTGCCTAAATGGCTTACAAGCATGACTTCTTGGCAATAAATGCTGTTAATATTTGCATAACTTGTAAAAGTTTCTTTCAAATATTTTAAAGTGATTAATGCATCACTTGTTGCGTGATGTCCCTTGATGTTCCTGCTGCAGTTAGTTTTTCATTGGCTTGTACATCCCAAACTTTGAATCATTCCATTGCCAGACAGTGCTTTTTTATAGAGTGAATCAATAGTACATATATTTGAGGAATTTATCCTTTATTATGGCTCTGAACAGTATGAAAACAGACTAGGGAAGGAAGATAATGTGTTCCTTTTAGAAGTTCTTCCCATTCATCTCCTTTGTAGGTAAAATATGTTGAGATTGTGAAACCCTGTTTTACCTGATGAGTTGCATGAAGATCAGGATGAAAAACTGGGCATGTCAAGGAATGGTTTATTAGGTTTGGTACTTTTTAGCAGTTGGTGTAATTGTCACAAAGTCACTGTAATAAAACAAAATTTGAAAAAATAGATCAGTTTTTCTAATATAAAGATGGACTTTTTAAATTAAAACAGTGCTGCATTAGAGTAATGGCTACTGAAGCATTTTTCAATGTAGAAGTTAAAGTCTGAGATATCTCTCTCTAATAAATAAATCCTATATAATGACTGTATAACATTAACTAATTTCTGTAATGGTGTTGTGACTAATTAGTCAAGAGTCTTGCGTATTAAGTAAGAATAAAAAGCAGGCCCCTTTCAACTTTGTACTATGTAATACACATTTTTCAATGTAAACCAGTTGTATTAACTGTGAAAACAACAGCAGCTGCAAAGGTAGCAGAAAGCTAGCAATATAAACACAAAGATAGCAATAAATTTATCCCTTGTATTTCCTCATGAGTATACATTCTGTCACTTAGATAACTCTGCATTCAGTCACTTATAATTTATGAAAATAAACTATTCTGTGTCAAAAGGACTGTATTCATTGAAGTGATAGGGCCTGACAGACAGCAAAATGTGGTTTTTTTATTACATCTGTGATGATTTTTTTTAATCAGCTAAGGAGCAAATTATCTCATCAGATGACTGTCTTGTAAGTGTCACTTTTCATGAGCCAAATGTGAAGGTTTTGACATGTTTTAAAACTGATATATTTGTATGTAAAATGAAAGAACGGGGAAAAAAATCTCCCAGAAAGAATGAAAACCTGGCACCTCAGTTTTCAGACTCTATCAGTATGTTGATAGCATATCTAAATGCAGTTGGGAATGGCAGTATAGATGACTGCACAGAGGATAATTAGTTTCTTGATTACTTTTTATTTAAAGACAGGTAGACAAAAGCGAGGGCTATTTGACATTATGAGATTGGGTTTTGTGCTGTGTTCTGACAAGTGTGATGGTTACCTTGTTACATGCAAAATAACAGTTTATTATGTAATTATATTCACATCCCTGGAAAATAAAGAAGTAAATAAACAAATAAATAAATGTAGTAGCTGCTTGAAAACATCCAGATGAACATCCATGATGCCACATCACTGAAGATTTCACTCTTCTGGATTTTTTGTGTTGATTTGGAAAGAAAGAGGCTCACACAAACTTTTATCAGGAAAATCTGCATCCTAACCATATCACTTTAACTTCTCTCATTTGTGTCTTCCCATCTACTGTCTGTTTACATTTTTAAGAATAAATAAGTGTTGGCAGAACATAAAAGTTTGCTGAGAGTTAGATTCACCATTCATAATGAGCACATCTATGAATAGCTTTATTAGCTACAATAGCCAGCTATAGACTTACTGGAAGCTACTTTCTAGCATATATGTGGTTTACTTTCTCATATAAGCATGTTTGATGCAGTAGAAGAACCTCAGCAATTTAACTAACCTCAAATGGTGTCACAAGTCTGTTTTCCAGGCTGACCTGCAGGGCTCAGAGTTTGTATTGGGAACGCACATGGGGACCACCTAGCTTAACCCCTTGTACTCAGACTGGAGGAAGTATAATGAGACTATCTTTTCAGGAGCTCACTGTACTGTTCTTAAGAACCTATGGCTCAGTAGATTCCTGTACTTTGCCATGTTTTAGTTTTTTATTACTGTATTTATTAGAAAGATTTTTTCTGGGATTTGCTCTAGGTCTTTTTGCTATACACTTAAATTATGATTCTTCTCCTGCTTCTTTAGACTGGGAAATGGGTCTGACATGAGGAAAAAGCTGATGACAGTTCTCTTAAGATTTTTTGATGAGAAGATAAATGGCCATGTCTTTCCAAAATAATTTGATTGTTTGCAAATTCTAAAAATCCTAATTCATTACACTTCCAGGAGATCTATTGAAGATCCCTTCTTTTGTTTAAGAAGTCCATTAGTAACAAGCAAAGTTGACAGATTTCGTTCCAGTCGTCATGAATTTCTTACTCATCCATAAATCCAAAAATAATGTTTTCCTTTTTTGGAGCAGCGTTGCATTACTGATTTGCATTCATATGCTGCTTACTACAAAATTGCGGTGACTATTAAGTTTTTTCCCATTTGGTACTTGTGTATTTGGCTTCTCCAGATTTACTGCTCTTCTCAGCCAAACTTTTGCTGAATGCTTTGTTGATTTCAGGACGTGTCTTCAGCTTGCCAAAATAATCGGAATTCTGATCTTATCTTCCAGATACCTATCCTATAGGAGAAGTTGCAGTTTCTCCTGTTTTGGAGCTGCTGACATTGTGAATGTATCTGTTTTCTTGTTCCACTGGTGAAGTTTCCTAGTGGGAACTATTTTGAGACATCTTTTGTATCTGGCTATTGGACACTGGTAATTAGCTTTTCAGTGTAATTTCATTTTTCAGCTTTTGCCCTTATCTCGTCTAAGTGGCCTGTACACCTCTTCTTCCTAGCTTGAATATGCTTCTTGTGGAGGATACTGAAGCCTCACTGAAGTTTCTGATCAAATGCCATGGTATTCATTCAGTTGTTAGCTATTAGAGGCAGAGAAGGTTGTTATCCCAAGCTAATGGTTATAAAAGTACCACTGTCTCTACCTCCCTTATACATATCATATGTAATCTTAGCACATCTTGCTGATGCGGTTGTCAGGCATTCTGCTGTCATGGCAGTGCTAAAAGGTATTTTCATTGAATTAACATCTCTCAGATCAAAGCTTTAATGTTAGCAGAGGTTCTTCATAATGGGCTGCAATCACTTTATACCATTAGTAGACATCTTGGGTTCCCTCAGGATTTGCCTTCCAGCTTTGGGTTATGAATCACATTTCACTTTCAGATGGAGATTTTTGTTTGGTGGTCAGAGTGATGGCTAACGTGCTCATGTCCTGCAATTTGCTTTTGATATTGGTATTATAATTTATTGTGTAAGAACTCTTTCATTAATTCATTATAAACCCAGAGAACTAATCTTAGGCTTTTGTTATCTGATGAAGGAACAATGACATTTAATTAACATTTTAGGGAAAGTTGTTCACTTGAACCATTACAGTAGTTTCATCATGTTGGCATCCACAAAACATTTAGTAAATTGTTGAAGTGGGGTTAATGTTCCTTTTGATGGCACATTAAGGGGGGCAGAGTTGTAATATATAAAGTTGTGTGTCATGGGAATCAAAAGGCAGGAAAAAAATGCTGACATATGCCAAATTGCATTAATTGGGAAGTTTATGTAATAAAGTGGTAGAAAGACCAAAAGTTTGAACACCATCTTGGAATACATGTCAGAAGGTGTTTGGTAATCAGAGGTGAATAAGATTAAGATTTACTTGTCTACAGGCTTCTTTGACCAAGGAAGTGCAATATAAGATGTATTCACTCAGTATTGAAAGAAAGATATTTATTGGGTTTTGTCCATTGTGTATTAAGTTCTGCAATTTTTACAATACTGAGGTATACACAATATATACATGGTGATTATTTAATCTGGGGTTTTTTGTTTGTTTCACTTTTTCTTTGCTTCTCTTTTGGCCTGTAAATATATTTTCTCCAATATTTACCAGTTGAGGGAAAAGATACACTGCAGTTTTTTCTCATAGAAATTGCAGCAAAATGGTTTCAGCACTGATTCTGATTCTCTGCCAGCTGGAAACAGGCAGCTGCCACTTCCCCACCCCTCCAGCTGCCTCTAGAGCTGGGCTGGGTTTAGCAGAGGTGTGGTACTGTGGCTGAGAGAAGCAACTGACGGGGACAGCTTTGCAAATGCCTTCTGTGGGTTTGGAAAGCTGCACAAGAGCATTTCATTCCAAGACTAGCTTTTACACCTGGAAAAATTCTGACTAAAAGAGCATGCTCAGCAATTTGCTGTTCTATTTTATGTTTGTTCTTATGAATCTCATTGCAAAGCAGGGTGCAGCATTCAGAATACGGGAGGGAATGTAATATCAATTAACAGTGGAGATGCCTCTGCTGCAAACAAACTTGAAGCTTTCTAAATGAGCTTTTTCTGTTAACAATTGCCATAAAAGGCAATCATATCTACAGTTGGAAGGATTGCTGGCCTGGAGTGATCACATGTTCTTTAGCAGAAAACATACCACATATTTAGTTCTGGAGTGTTTTCCTTTTCAGTGGCAGACGATGATAAGTTCTATTAAAAAGAATTGTATGCTTGTATCTTCATTGTGACCAGAAATGAGGATATGGAAACAGCACAAAGGTACTTGTGTAAAAGTGGTTTAGAAAATGGGAAGGTAGAAGATAAGAGTTGTTATTTGGATGTGATTTTGGTAGGTGTGTCTCTCATTTTGAAACTGGGGTCAGCTGAGGAGCCATACAGTTTGCTAAGTGAATCGGTGAAAGCGTTAGTTGAAGGAGACTAAGGCAGTCAAGGCTGGCATGTATTTTGCTGCTTATGTTTGGATAATGCCATTTTTGTGTGTATGTGTAAGCTGTTCTTTGTAGTTTTATTATTGTTATAATACCAGTGTCCCTCAGATATATCTTTCTTCTTTTCCCTGCCTTCCTGTCTGTGATGCATCAGCTCCATTCTGTTCATGAGTTGCTATTGAACAGTTTTTGGTATGATTTTTCCAAATCTCCTTTTATCACCAGAAATCTCTATGTCTGTAATATTCCAGTCCACTGTAGCTACCTCTGCTTCCCCCTCATGTCTTTCTTCATCACCACCTTCTATTCACAGTCTGTCATTCACATCATCTTTCCAACATTGCCTGATGCAAACATTCAATGTGGAAATAAATAAAGTCTGTAAGGAATGGGAAAACTCTAATTAGGAAATAAAAACTGGCAGTGGGAGACGAGTAAGTAGAAGGAGTGATTGCTGGCAACCTTCTCACAGCTCTGCTCCTCAGCAGGTTTCACCCCAGCATCTTTTAAGTATTTCTTAGCAGGTTCATTTGGAGAAACACTGCTGAGATCTAGTAAGCAGGGGATAAAAAACCATCTAAGGTCAAAAATCACTGGCATAAGAGGTTTAGAGCTAAGAAGGAAGCATCAAATGATGGAAATAATTGGGTAGTTTCTCTTTAGAAAATGAAGCCCTTCTCTGTGTTTAAAAATTGCAAGAACCCTCTGCCTGAAAATATTTGTTTGACTGTCTGGAATTTGTAGACTGTAGTTCATTAGCTATTGAGACTGAGATGAACACTGACATTTTAATGAAATGGTTTTTAAAGGTATATTTTATTTTAATGCATTTCCTAAGCATGAAAAGAAACACCTTAATGAGCAAGTATTGTAGAAGATCGATCTGTGTTCTGTTGGATCCTGTTAAATACTAAACCAAAATTCAGTCTTCAAAGTTTGAAAACAAAATATATAAGCCTCAATGTGACCTTAAATATGACACTGCCATCAGTACCTTTATGATAAATTGCCAACAGCAATAATCTGTCTCTGTAATCAGATATGGCCTCAATATCCTTGGAGTTACATTTCTGCTTATGCAGAGGACTCCATTCAATTCATCAAAAAAGTGGATTTAAAAGCAGAATGCAATCTGTTAAGATGCAAGACCTGGCATATTTTGTGTTTCTTCAGTAGTATAAAGTCTGAACTGCTGTAATTGTTGATGGAATTGAACTTTTCCCTAGATGTCTGTGATATTACTTTTTCAAGAGGCACCAAAAGCTGGCAAGTAGATAAAAGAGGAAAATGTTTTTAAATATTTTACTTTAAAGTACAAAGGTGTGTGTGTGTTGATGTGTTAAATGGATGCCTGCATATTATTAACTACTGGAATTGGCAAGTACTCGTCTCTGTGAGTTTCATGTTTTTAACCAGCTTTCTAAGCTTATAAATTAGTTACCGAAGGGAAGAGTGGGCATCTGCAGAGGAAACTTCAGAGCTGTCTCTGGTCTCAATCTGAAGAGAAACCTGGGAGACATAATCGCACCCAATAATGTTTTCATTTGTCTGAGGAAGAAGCCAGATGACTATCTTGGGAAATGAATAAGCACATAGTCATTAGGATAGTAGGGACAACAGGTATGTTATATAAATCTCAGAGAGTGTGGGATTGTTGTAGAGGTGAATCAGGCAGGGCTGGTGAGATTGGAGGTTACCCTGGCAGATCTGTTGTTCTTACTATCCTTACAAACAAGATGAAGGGTCAGCTCAAAATCTAAAATTATACATGTTTTTATTCATATGTTTAAATTTCTATTGAAGTTGGTAAAGAGACTAATTTTATCTTGATGTCCTTGACTGAGACAAAAGCTTTGGATCAGCTCTATTAAAATGCAAGAGGTATCTTACTGCAGATCTCCAATCTGATTTTCTTTTAATTACTTTTTAAGAAGAAGTAATATTTTTATTGCTGCTTTGATTTGCTACAGGAACCTAGTAACAATTTGATATTGGAAGGTTTTGAACAAGTTTATCTCAGATCACACAAGACTTCAAAATATGGATTTGTTTTTTATTAATTGCATTAATATTAATGTTTTTTAAAAAGAGCTATTTTGTGTTCAGACTAGTACTTAATATTATTAATTAATTTATGAAGTACAGACTGGCACAAATCCTTGTTTTCCTTTGGTTTTAACACTATTCATGATGGATAATAAAATAAACAAATCTGTATAGCTGTTGAACATTTAAAACACTTCATTACAGAAGTAGTTATCTTCCTCTCTTGAAATGGCACCATGTTTTTTAATAATATTGATTAATTATGTTTCTGTTTAATGATGTATACGCAAGGTGGAGGATATCTGGCTGTATGCAGCACAAAGTACTTATTAAGTGAGGCTTGAGTTGAGTGCAGGAGGTCTGTACCCAAACAGCTTACAGATGTATTTAAACCCCTGCAAGTTCAGAGCCTCATAGACAAAAGCACAGACAGGAGAATGTTGGTGTTTTGAAGGTGGGGATGTGAGAGGGGGATGGCTTTTTTAGAAGCAGGTATCATCATTTTATAAAACACCACCACCTACAAAACCCAAAGCAAGAGGAATGAGCTAGGGAAGGTGTGTGAAATTGCTTTGATCTTCTTGTATCTAATTCAAGAATAAATTAGTTTATAATTTCTAAACAAATTTAGAAAGCTGTCTGAAACAGCTATCATGAACTGTAAATGATCTGCTTCTGAGAAGGTGGGCCTACCTATTTTGTATGTGTTAAAGCAATTTAGGATTTCATGGTGTGCGAAAGCATTTGTAGGACATTGCAATTAAGAAACCATGACATTCAAAAGCTATTTTGTGGTTGATATGTTTTAAATTG
Source organism: Cephalopterus ornatus (assembly GCA_013396775.1). NCBI lineage: Eukaryota > Metazoa > Chordata > Aves > Passeriformes > Cotingidae > Cephalopterus > Cephalopterus ornatus. The sequence continues at coordinate 120,928 of VZRE01012463.1, read as the reverse complement.
TTGGAACTTATTTTAGAACAGGGCTGTTGAAGGCTGTCTGAAGCTATCTGTGTAGGTTACTATTTTTTGCACTGACCCTAGTCCTTGCAGAAATAGACTTACCCACAAAGAGTGGTAAGTCTTTATATTAAATGGGCTAGTCTATTTCTGTTGCCTTAATCTTGTCCTTATGAGTTTGTATAAACCTGCTTCCTTCATTGTTATGCATCACACAAAAGGTACTAAAAATAAATGTTTAGTTTTTTTTTAGTGCATACTAAAACAGAGATAAAAAGATGAAGTATATTTTGTTTTATGTAACTCCTGGTGGGCTAATATTACTCCTTTTTAATGTCATTTTGTGTCAACATACCCAGCTAAAGCTGTAGCATCTTAAATACCACTCACACAAATAGTCTCTGATTCCTGCACGGAGTCATTTTCCTCTATCTATCCAAGAGATGGATCACATTTTCCTTGTGTGACAGAAACAGTTAAAGTAGGATGGAGCCACTGGAACATTGTATTACAATGTAGTTTCAATTCATATAACTTGCTATCTTTCTGTAACTCGCATTGCAATCTTGAGACACCAATAATCTTCCTTTTTTAGTAGCCATAAAAATGTTCATACTGTGTTTTGTTTTCCTTTGTTTTAAATCTCTTTTCTGGCTTGGAAATTTAGCACAAGGGATTTTGGTTTGGACAGCCATTCTTAAATTCAGATAAGAATTGGAAAGGGTCCTGTCGCTGGACTGAATCATTCTTTTGGCAGAGAGTTCATGGAAGAACAGTCATTTGAGCTTCAACTTTTAAATACGTGCAAGATGCTACGATAAATGGGGCATGGAAAAATGGAGAAGAGAGTTACTACTCTGTGACTTTGGTAGGTGTATGCTTAAATAGATATTATGTTATTTGTATGGAATTTTTTGAGTAAAATTTAGTTGGATTTTTTTTCCCTGTCAGGATACTGTTTATGCAGGATGCCCGGAGAAGCTGCATTCACTTACCTTTTTAGCCAGCAAAACCGCAAAGTCCTGATGTTGATAGTGGGTAGTATGGTCTTAAAGACTAGATTGTGAAATAAGTTTTTCGTTAAAGAAATGGTGGGAACAAAGCTGAGCTGACAATCATTGCATCATAAATGAAAAGGAAGTCTTGCTTTTTAACCTGTCTCATGGCTCTGTAATTCCTCTGTTTTATTGCCAAAAATAATTTACAGCTAATATAACTCCAAAGATCTTGGCAAGCTTTGGCTTTTTTTTTTTTTTTTTTGAAAATTC
>VZRE01012463.1:87058-119650 GCA_013396775.1 Cephalopterus ornatus | reverse complement strand
TTTTTTTTGAAAATTCCCCCCAATGTTTTGATCATAATCACTGCTGTTAATAGATTGACTATATATTCCTGCAGCTGCTTTGGGTATTTTAAACAAATTTCAAGTTTGGAGGTAGTGCATTTTAGTTAGTCATCCTCCACCATGTATTAACTCTGTACTGTTAAAACTGGTTTTAATTAAACGTAAATTAGTCTACAGCCTGCCAGTGTGGGTCTTGAAAGCTAACATTTAATATACACACCAGTTAAATAGACAGGAGTTTCCCAAGACAGAAAGACAATTTGCAACTAAATAATTGCCAGGGCTTGATACATTATATTGCTTCTTCTTGAGAGATAGGCCCAACTTCAGACCTCATTCTGGTGAGATCCAGTTAGATCCATTATTAGTGATGTCCTCTGGTGAAAACAAGAAGAGATCTGAACTCTTGATCCTTGATGATGAAAGGAGGGCAGATGAAATATTGGAGGATGCTCACTTTATGGGAAGATTCAAAAAATTGGTGATAAAATACTAAATGCTGAGTTACACGCAATCAGAGGTGTGGCATGGCCAGCTGGAGAAGCAAAAGAAGGAGAATTGGAGAAAAAACTGAGAAAGCTCTGGAATGTAGCCATAAGGCAATAAGGATGTGGGGAGAGATTTCAATGGAAAATGATCAAATTGTGGGTTAAATATTTCCCTGTGTGATTATGTGGTAATGGATATTATGGATCAATGGAGCATGGACACCTGGAGCACACCAGAGGTGTGCAGTCACTACATGCTAATGAGGGATAAAATACTGCTCCATAGTCATCTGAGAGAGCGGAGCAACACTACTGAGAGGTTTTATTTCTATCATGTTAGTATTTCAAAGAAGACTAGGGGATCTGTTTCTTGGGGTTTGGTTATGGGTGTTGTTTTTGGGTTTGGTGGTCGTTTTTTGTTTGTTTTTTATGTGTTTCTTCCCCCTCTTTCCTGTCCCCCAAACTCTTAAATCTGTGAAAACACCTGTACTTCAGTGCCCTTACGCCATAAATGTCTGAAGTGAACAATATCCGTTTCCTATAGAAACACACAAACAACCATAGTAAGCCTATTGCTTCGCTCTCCTCATTTTCAGTAATGCTTGAGACAATATTTCCACCCCCTGATGTTTTTTGGAAATGTCTTTTTAATAGATTTTACCTGGAAATAATTTTCTTGAAGGAACGAATATGAAGAGAAACTACTTCAGGATAATGGAAAGTCATCTTTGGGAGTATAATATCCTCACTCAATATTCACTGAAGATTGGAGAACTAGGTTAAAAAACCTCTTCTGTTCATAAACATCTTCCTATCGTTGGCACTGGGACACCTTAGAGCCCTTCTGTTAGCGGCAAAACATAATCATCATGTTTTTTCTTTGCTCCTTGATAAGCTGCTGCTGTTCTGATGTAGGATGGCCACCACTGATGTTTAGAATGTGCATTTAACATATTTTGCTCTACCACCATCTCATTTTTTTTAATAATTACCTCCTCAATTTCCCTTGCAAAAAGGCAGAAAATGCACAGAAATTAAATGCCAGTAAATCCAACTGTACTTTCACAAATGTCTTTCTAGACAAAGTATCCTTCTTTTCTATTCTGCAGTTGTATATGGAATTATTCTCCCATCTTGATAGCTCATGAAGTGTAACTATGCAGTGTCCCACTGTAGCAGCCATGCATAATGCAGGAGTTTGGCTTAAAAAAGTTTCCTTGTATTAGAAACAATATGCAATTACACACCGCTTTACATGGTGTAACAGGGGAATGAGGACAAAGAAAAGAATCTACTTGGAATAACTTAGTTTCAAAAAAATATTTGTTTACAGTACGAATTTTAATAATTAATGTCCGGATTAAAACATTTTGCTTATCTTCTTTTTCCAGCAGTAGTGTCAGCACCTATAGCTACACAGAAGGAAGACAGAAAAGCTTCCAGACTCAAAGCTGACAAATACAGTGCTTCAGCTGCAACCTCAGCATATGCTGCAAAACTCCATACATTACTTCACTAATGGGAGCGTGTTCGTTTTTTTCTGGCTAGATCACCCCTCTGCTCTTTAAGCTGTCTTTCCCTTCTGAATGTCATTTTTTTTCCTTTTGGTATTATAGAATGTGTATGCCAAAGCCTTTATGTAGCTTTTAATGTAATAGGAATTGGGCCTGCTTCCTTTTCTGCCATAAAGCTTGTTTACCTTCAGGAGTCAGATAAGCCATTTGTGAACTAAAATTTCCTTGTGTCTGTGTACCACACTTCTTAGTAGCTCTGTTGTCTATGTTGGTGTTGCAGTATGTTCACACTAAAACTGTGAGCTTTCAAGTGTAGAGACTTGATAGGGCTGTTGTGCTACTTTTATTATTTAAGCAAATATAAGTAGAAGTTGCAGGTGGATACTGTTTTCTCTTAAAAGTGTTTTTCTTAAGCTCTAGATTTTGAAGGCTTTGAAATGCATGATGTTTTTTTTGCTCCTTCTAGGACAGTAAAATAGGATAAGGCTGCTAGATTATCCTCTTTTACAGGTTATTGATAGAGGAATAAAATCCAATGCCTGATAAAGCATTGAAAAAGCTCCTCTTATGGATGAATATTCTAAAATTCTGAATACACACAAAGAAGCAAGCAAATGCTTTGAAAGTACGGAAGTTGTAAATTTAAATTACTTTTTCTTTCATTATTCCCATTGATTTAAAAATAAGATCATGGCAGATTTGCCATAAGTAGAATCTATCAATTTTTTTATGTGACTAAACACTGAAGTGGCATGGAAAGAGCTTAGAGAAATGCAAAAAGCAGATAATTAGAATAATCTATTCCCCAAGGGAAAAAAAAAGAAAAATATTTGTGTTAAAATAGAAAGGTCTAAAGATAATTGTGGGGATGGGGTGGAATGTGATCATCTCAGTCACCTACTCCTAGAGAAAGGTTGGTGATCACTACATATACATTTAAAATTTATTATTACACAAAAAAACCCGAACAAAAAAACACCCCTCTTTCCATAAATGTTTTGATAAAAGAGAAGTAACATGTAATAGACACATTGTAAAGCAAAGAAATTTCACACTTTGACTTGCTGCGTTATAACTGAACCGTGGTATTGGATTTATAAATGGAATTACTCAATTTCACTTTGAGCATCCCAATTTTCAGTAGTAAAATGGATTAATAAATAGGAGAGAAATGAGAGATTCAGAAACACATGAGGGCCTTGCTCATTATAAAGTATGGTTAATTCAGATAAATATAGATTTGGTGGAAATACGAGAAATTATTAAGGGAAAAATGTGATAAATCCAAAAGCATATAAATAATTGAAACACAATCTACTTATTCAGTCTTTAGTGAAAGGAAATTATGTTTATGAACAGCTAGAATGTTTTCAAAACCTAAATTTAAGTGAATAATCTTGTGTCATTATTTGGATGGAATACTGATGTGTGTGTGGGCTTGTAAGATCAATCTATCAGTATTTTTATGCCAATTAAAGACTCATAGAACATACATGTAAGCACACCTGTGGTTTACATATAGCCTCTGATGTTCTGTGTGTCCCAATCAGTAAAAATATTTCTTAGTAAGATATAAATTGTTACCACCATTTTCTCTCCCAACTCAGAAGCCCTGAAAGGGCACAGGGAATGAGAAAACTAGTCTTGCAAGAAGCCTGATTTAACGTCTGCCAAATTTGTATTCTGTCCAGTAGGTTTGTGGTCTTTCTGGAGGCGTATATCTAAGTATCTTTTTAGTATGTATGAATATTTTTATCTATTTTTGTGCTTTAAGAGACAGGAAAGAGAAGAGTTTTGCAATGCTAACAATAGAGTATTACCTTTACCCAAAGAGGCATAACAGATCAAAAAAAAGCATATTTCTTGCCTCTGGCAGACCAAATATTGCATCTAATTGCATAAATATATATATTTTTATATATACAACATATGTATACACTGAGGCAATATGCCCACTAAGGCAATGTGCCCACAGGCATCCTAACAAAATTTGGTGTATACAGGCAGTATCGATTCTGATAATTTATGCGAAAAATATTCTAGCCAACTGGCTTGCTACGGCTCTGTTTAGCATTTCTGAGAGAATTATGTGTTCTCTTGGGGAATGCTTTTGTATCTTTCAAGCAGACATAAACTGAAACGATAATGCTCATGTTTCAGTTGGGAAACTGCGTGTTGTCAGGATCTGACATGGCTTTTAATTGTGCCGTAATTTCATGAATTCATGACAAGATTGGGAAATCAACAGAATTGAAATAAAGCTTGGGCATTTTTTTTCCTAGAGGGCTTAAGGTTGGTGTGGTCCTTCTTATTTTGGAGAGTTTTATCATCACTGTCCTCGAATATATCATTATGATCACAATTTGCTAGCTACAATGTGCTGTACTCTTAGAGGATAGCTTTTTTTCCTTTCTTTCAAAACATTATAATACGTTATAGTTAAAGACTTCTATAGGTTTATTGAAATGTACTTTCTAGAGAGAAAAAACTATCAGCCCACTGAAGCTAAGGTGGTATTTTCAGGTGAACAGTTAAATCTGTGCATGTTTGCAGGGATAATTAGTGGTTGCAGTTGCCACTTCACAGAATCACAGAATATGCTGAGTTGGAAGGCACCTACAAGGATCATTGAGTTGATCTCCTAGCCCTGCCTTCAGTAGAGATTTTAAGCACTGGAATAATTTAAAACATTGACTAATTAATCCCCGCCACACTGCTGTGTGGCAGATAACAGATGCCATACTGTACTACCATGGTAGACATGATAAACTAAGGCACAAGTGTACTAAGTGTGTTGGTAAGCCAGGGTTATCACCCAGTAGATCTGAATTCTAGTCAGGCTTGTGCTTTAACACTAATGCTTATCTGAACTAGAAGAATTAGCAAAGAGGAAAAATTTTCCTTATTATCAGAGAATTTCACAATTTTCCTGTTCAGTGTCTTGGTTTCATCAGGATTTTCTGTGGCTTGGGTCATTCAACTATCTTTTTCATGCATATATATGCATTAAAATGCAGTTAGAGACAGACATAAAACTGATGTGGCACATGTAGTTTTGTTCATTTAATTTTATTACAATGTGATCCCAATACCATGCAAACTTACATTTGCTTAATGACTTTATCCATTAGTCAGTGGGGTTTTTGAGCTGAAAGAATAATTTTTAAAATAATAAAAGAATAAAATAGTAGCCCTAGTATTAGACACACTATTTGGGGCTTTTACGTCTGAGTTCATGACACATCAGAACAATTATGCTTATTATCACCCATTACCCAAGAAGTACTGCCTTTGCATAGAGTCTGTCAGGCAGAGCTTAAGTCTCTGCACATTTATTTTTCATCACAGACAGATAAATTCTATTTCAGCTAGAGTCTTTTCCAGTCAAAGAAACCCAGTACCTAGAAATTACCTGATGATAACCAAAGAGTAAGTGTGTAGCTGTATTTTATTGTCCAGATCGGCATATAGGTTGCATGTGAATAACCTTAGTGGATTAAAGATGCTTATGTGCTATGGGTAAGTATTAACAAGTATAAATAAAGATCAGAAGATATTTGATACAGTTTAAAACAAATGTTCCTAAAGAATCATATCTTGTTTAACAGAAATATTGGCTTAAAAGGTTTCAACACTTTTAGTTAAAACTTTTCAGACTGAACTATTCTGTGGTTATTTCAGGACAATTTTGTAATCTTTTGAAGCAAAATTACAAAAAAAAAGGCAACTTTTTTGCAAAAAGTGAATATCTAACTGTAAAGTTTGGGATTTCTGCCTCAAAATCCTAATATAAAATGTGTTGAAATGAAGTTATAGAAGTCACCATTAATTTCTGCTATGGGTTTGAAAAAAAAGAAATCCTCTTTCCACCAGGGGAAATGGCACTGAAGTAAATAAGCTATTGCAACTTTAAATAGAAGACTGTATGATATTATTTTTTCTATATACTTCATATTGTCAAAAGTACCAGCAATCAATGTGCTGAGAAGGTAGTGAACATTAGTCCTGACTAGGAGTTTGATCTCAACAGTCAAGGAAAAGGGTTTAGCTTTCATAGTGATATACTACTTTATTTTTCTCTGAAATTACCAACTGGGCTGGCAATTTTCATGATAAAATTTTGAGAAGTTATGTGGCCACTAATACAATATCTCTCCAAGGATGAATGGACATGAGAGTATCACTAGTTTTGCAGGATCTCTCTCTTCACTGTGAAAAATTATAGGGAATTCATATCTTGGAGTTAAGAAAACCATAGTTTTTAAACTATAGAAGCTTAAATGAGTTCATACTTCATACTTAACAGAATTTGTAGGGTAGAGTGCCTCAGTGTGCAACCAAAAATACTTCTGGTTACTCACTTTTCTGATCATTGCTCTTGATATATAGATTAGAGTCAACATTTTAACCAATAGTGTTCCTATCTTCACCATTTTTAGTGCAATAACCATAGCATCAATTCCTAACTTCCTTCTATCCAATTCAAGTGTTTTGAAGGTATTGTAGATATTTCTACCTCTGTACTAATCTATAGTTGTACTGCTTCTATTTTTTCAAATTGTCAGCTTGGACTTCTTTAAGTGCAATAACCAGGAATTTTTACTTAGGACTTTTTTGTTTTCAACTTATGAACAAATCTTCACCATTTTGTATGATAATGCAGTGAAAAAAATTAGTCATTATGGCTAATACAAGTAGTCAACAGCTGCTTGGCAGTAGAGTAAGTCTTTTTTTGTGTGTATGCATGCAAAAATACATACACACACATCCATCGGTATATATATAAAAACAATTCTGAACAGTGGTCAGGATATCACAGGCAAATAAATTGGTATTTAATAAAGCCTACAGGTGTTTAAGTATTAAAATGCTCTAACACATAAATGACTTAAACAGTGGTGTAGTGTCCACAGTGTTGTGAATACTCAGTCATATCCTTCTTGTTAAGCTTGCAAGTGATACTTCATTTTAGATAGGGATCATAGTGACGTTAGAAAATATGTGTGAATGATAATCAATGTGGCTTCTTGGCTGGAAAAGTAATCATATTACTTTCAGATTTATGTTGGAGAAGGACCCTATTCCGCCTTTACCCAAAGATGAAAGGAAAGAATTCATGCTGGGCTTGAAAAGGGGTTTGTTTTTTACATTCTAGCTACTTAAAACGGTAATGTAAAAGTCTCTGTGGGAAGTACAAGTAACTGGTTAGCTTTGCCCTTAAGCAAGTTCACAGTCCTGTCAAGCCAGCTATTTGCCACTACTGTTAACAGATTTAATCAGTCAGGTTTGTTTACTCTTTGAATATTAAATTTCAGATAGGGTTTATTTTCTGTTGATTTTGTGCACATATACACACATAAAATATCTACATGTGTGTTTAGGGACATACATTTATAAAACATGGGCTGCAAGATGTTCTGTGCTGCAGTATGTTAACTTTAAATGTAGTAATTTTTGCACTTTTCAGATTGTTTTTAGAAAGACATACAAGGATGCTGTGCTGAAAAGTGGAAATGTGATTTAATGTTCCTGTTTACTTGCGTCATTAAGCTCATTTCTACATGCTTGACATTTTAGTTCTTGTTACTCTGAAGTCCTTACTACATGTCCCGCCTAATGGGACAGGGGATCTGGCTGGACTAAATTGCTTCTTGTTTTGAAAATCTGTAATTTCCTTAGCGGTAAGCTCTATTTCATAGTGGGAAGAGGACTGAGACTCTCTGTTTTTATGTCTAGAGAGTGTGTATAAATAAAATCCTAGCTTTTTATTTCAAAAAGGAAAAAGTTATCCCAAAATGTTATTTGTTTAAAGAATAGTTTATTTAAATGAGCTTATATCTTTTGAAAGTGCTTCCTCTGTGTTCAGTATTGAATGCTGCAAGTCAGTCAAAATGCAATTGTTTAAAAGATTTCATTTTCTGCACTCTCTGCTTCTTTTTCTTTATTTCTTTTTCTCCTGAATACATTCTTCCAGAAACACACAAAAATGTTGTTTTGCATATTTTTATGCATTAACATAATGGCTGAGCTGGACCAGTCTTCTGCATAATAAAGAAAAAAAGCCCCAAACTCAGTCATTAACTTCACAAATATGAAATATTGATTTATTCAGCTATTTATGAATAATTACATTCCTGCTCTTCATTACTGTATTTTTTGAAAATATGGCTTTAAAAAACCCACAATACTCTCCCAATGTTTCATGCCCACCTGCTTTATTTTTTCTTTGAAATTGTGCAAAATTGTTTGTGTCATCAGGGTTAATCTAAGGGGGCTTAATTTTGCATAGTAATTATTTTATCTGTAATACTGATTTATACTTAGTTAAATAAGATTTATCAGTTACTGAGGTGCTTTTATGCTAAAGATCTATTCGGTGCAGATCTGCTAAGAGTAAATGTTGATATTTTTATCACTAGCTTAGAGGGAACACAGTTTCTTTGAAGTTTGAAAGCAGAAATCCTGGAATGAATGAAATGTCTGTAGAGGGGAGAGGAGAGGAGAGGAGAGAAGAGGAGGAGAGGAAATACCTTCATAAAATCTGAAAAGTACATTCCTGTTTTCTGATAGTAGGTGCCATAGCACAATGTTTGCCAGATTTTAGCTAGGCTGATAAGAGTGTTGGAATGGGGAAAAAATGTTAGCAACTCAGTCAAATATTGACCATCAATGATTTAACTATCACATTTATAAAGAAAGAATTTTACCGTTGTGAGTGAAATTCAAACAAGGAAAAACAGTGAATATTTTGCCTAAGTGATGTAATGGCAGATCAACATAGCTGACCTGAAGGTCGTTTTAACATTAAATAGCTAGCATTTTTTACTCAGAAGGGGCAGGCATTTAATCTGTGACAACAACGGTGCAGATTTTGTGTGAGAAAGTGATTGCAGCACTGATTTCCAGCTTTTCTTTTTTTTCCAAGACAATGTATTGAAAATAAATTTGGCTTTTTTTACTTGGTAAATTACACAGATTAACAGAAGAAAGCTATATTATCACAGAGAGGAAAAGAATCATCTAGATAGATGTCGCAGGCTTTGAGAACAGCAAGAGGAATATCAATATATGCATATGCATATATGTATATAAAGATAACATCAGTACATACGTACACACAATTAGATGTGATTGCCTCTGCCTGGTGCATAACTAGTAATTGCCTAATCAAAAAGATTTCTAAGGTTCCAGTTCAGTAAAGATTACCAGGATGATAATTACCTTTCATTCTTTTCTTGCTTTGAAAATTTTAGTTTGAAATGCAAGGGAAAATTAAAAAAAAAAAGACGTGGCTTTTTTTTCCATGAAATTTTCAGCACTTCTTAATTTAGCTAGTTTATCTCTGTATGCCATTAACAAGTCAGAATATAGCAGAGAGTAATTAGGAAAAAGAATTAGTATTTTAAAAGATAAAGACTAGATGAACTCTTAGGTACTGTGAAAATCATAGTTTTATTTAAACCAGTTTTCTAATCCCCTGCTAGGCCAATTCATACATAATATGGTAAAAGGACATGGGTTCTATTTTTGGGTCTGCAATCATATTTTAAATGAATCACATTATTCCCCTGTCTCATTTTCCCCATTTCTAAATAGGGATAATAAGATTTATTTGCCTTGGCAGTACATTAAAGACAGTATAAAGCTCCAAATTATAAATTCTTATTGACACAAGCGCATGCACACCTAAGCAATGGAGCTCACACTCCACCAATGAACTTGGAGTCTGGCCAAGTGTCAAATAACTAAAATATTAATCTTTGAGGAAAAAAAATTAAAAATAATGGATTTGCACATACTTGTGATATACTTGAGAGAGAGAACATAAGTTATTTCAAGGTAGCATTCTTCTGATGCTCTGAGGAAACAGAACACAAAAAGAGTAATAGCATGGTCATGAAAACCCTTACTTGGGAAAGCTGACATTTTAAGCAGCTGTGTTACTGGATGAGTCTATTGGGAAGACCCAGAAGTGTTTCCAGTTCTTGGATCTTGTGGGCTGCAGCTGTCTTCTGACTCCTCATGTTCTTTAACATGGAAACATTAAATTAAGATTAATGTTCCCTCTATGTGTTTGGTTCTCATAAGAAGGAAATCCACATACTTTACCCAAAGAGATGCTGCAGGCGTGGGCCCAATCTCAGCAGTCCAGGATCAGTCCTGGCATTTACACATGGCAGCATTTAACAGACAGCCTAGAAAAGTACCACTTGGGTTACAATCATTTCCCATGTTTATCTTAGTGATGAGTATAACAACTAACAGAAGCAGTGTAATTCTGTAATATGATTTTTGACAAAGAAGTATTTGCAATATTAAGCAGAATAAAGTTTTAGACTTATTTTAACTTTTTTTTTTTTTAATAGTAAAAGCTTACAGAAATAAGATAGAGGGATTACTTTGAATTGCTTGCATTTGTATAGTGTTTCATAACTCAACCATTTATTTATTGTGCAAATACATGGGAACTGGAAAATGAAAAGGAGGAAAGCCATTAATCAGCTTGCTAATGTGTTTTCCTTATCAGGCTGAAAGAAGTAGGAAGAACAAGCAGGTAGCATACATTAGTAAAAAGATATGGAGTGTCAGATATGGCTTTGTGAGCTAAATCTGTGCAGTGAGAGAGAGGTTCAACAGTACTGTTAATAAAAAATTCCCAATTCTATAAATAACATGATAAGGAAATACTCATGTGTGTATAAAGACCTGGTATACACTTATGAATCTAATGCATGTTTCCCAGGTGACATTAGGCAGGTAGCTCAAATCTGTATCATCAGTTTGCATGTAGCTCAGCAGTAACCTATAATCTCACTTCTCAGCCAGTTCATTACCCATATAAAAAATACAGGGTTCCATCATCCTTTAAAATGTCATGTCATCTGCCTCCAAAACATCACAACTGCTTGCTGTAAGCACCCAGGGAATTTTTAAAGCAATCCTGAACCTTAACACAGTGGTGTCTAGTATGAGGAACCCAATCTTTCTGTGTTTGAACCACTACCTAGTCTTATGTGGTGTCTTTAAACACTGCTGTAACATAAATAACATTAATTATATTTGTAACCTTGTCCTTTTTGTTGTAATTCCTAATTTGACCATTTTTAGGTCAATTTAATGTTAACAGCTACTTAACATTGTTTGATCGTTATATCGTTTTGAGAAATGATTTTGCATCTGGTTAGCATAAGCCTTAATTTGGAGTGCAGATAAATCTCAAGTGAAAGAAAGGGATTTTGTCCCAATATAATGAAACAGCTGGGATTTAATTGGTCACCTTTTGTCATTGACTTTCCACTTCATGATTTGCACTGATGTGTTGTGAGAGTAGAAAAGATGCCATTTGATAATGACTGGGATGCAGCATATACAGAGAATGTTTGGTTAAAATTGCACCTTTTTGTGCCATGAATCATTAGGTATTTAAGTAATTAATGATTGCACAATAGAATGACAAGTTCACTCCAGTTTTGATGTACAGTTCTCTTGAGTCTATTTGCATAAGTTGATTTTCAATAAATGAAAGCAATAGTGTTCCACAGGCGACTGTCAAAGCTGATTACTGCAGCAACTCTGGGCTATGTAGTGAGATAATCTGCTTTTTGTCATATATAGGTGTTGTTTTCTTCGTGTGCATTTTGCAACATGTTTGGAAAGAAGACATCTGTGGATCTGAGCTTTCTGTTGTGATACCACATGTAGAGTCAAGTCTTTTGGTTCACCACTGGAGTATTGTTATTGATTGTACAAACTGATCTCCTTGAGCCAGAAAATTCATCTTTATACATCAGTACTGGAGTTGATCTGTAGAGAAGGCCTGCTGTAAAAGCAAGTGCAATAAAACAAAGTGCATACCGACAAACTCAACATACAAAATACAGAACTGGAGCCAGATAATTTATGATAACATATATCTTGCTTTTCTCTAGTTTTATGCTTTAGAAAGTAGTAAAGATGGTATGGTTTCTGTTTTATTAGCTTGGATCATCATTGCATAGAGATGCTTCTACAACAGATATGTAGATTCTATAGACTGTGAGGCCCTTTTAATTGATTACGATGGACAGACTGTCTTCCATCTGACATGTTGTATGTGTATGCTCTTGTGTCTTGTTTACCTGAAAAACATATAAACATGGAAATTAAAGGGACATTCTATTTAATAAAAAGAAGTTTTTTTAATGATCGCCCAAGTAAGATTCGGTTTCTTCAAAAGTTAACAAATTATAAGAGATATGGCTTGAATAAATTTAATTCAGCACTTACCTTGAATTCCTAAGAGTCTGTTAATTTGTTTCAAAGGAAATGTATACATGAATACCTTAAATGTCCTCACAGAAACCCCAAGTCATTGCCACTCTATTGGAAATTGGAATTGTGTTAATAATTGCTTTGAACCTGTATAATCATTTTAATTTTAGTGTTGTACAAGAATTTGTTAATCACTGATGTTATTTTACACTGTGAGCTAACCTCTGCTGGTTTGTTAGAAACAGAAAACACAGTGATGATATGAAGTTCTTTGCAAATGTGAGTGTCTTTGAGCCAAATGTTTAAACCGCCCAAAGCATTAGACATGCTTATATAAGTACCCAACTATTGCATTAAAACTCTGAGGTGAGATTTTCAAATTATTTGTAATCTGCAGCTAATTTCCAGGTGATATCTTGTGAAGACCTAGTGAAGTAGTAGAGTTGATTCCTGAATGGAGATTAGAATATGTAATGAATCTTATTCTTACCTGTACCCTATATATACTAGGAACACTTGGCAAGGAAGCAGAGGAGAAACAGGTTAAAGGTACTTATTTCTTCTGCCTTGAGCATACTCAGGAGTGCCTTGCACATTATCTGGGTCTGCTTTCTTGTTGGTTGGCCCCTGACATGAAGAAGAAATATGTGAGTGAGTCATCATCTGCCGGGTGACATTGTGGAATGGTGGTGGGAGAAAGAGCTCTGCCAGTGTTTCACGCCCGAGGAATTTTCTTTTAGCTGCTGCCAAGCTATTGATGTTATGGTTGGTGCCTTCAGCTAGAGCAGAGTAACTATAGGCATGAGGAAAAACTTGGTCCCATATACAAGCAAACAATTAGTTATAATCTCCACTCTTGAGTACAAGCCAGGAGAAGATGTGAAGACATGCAACAAACAAGTCTCACAGCTTATCCCGAGTAAGCACATGGCAGTAAGCTTCCAGACTCCCACTGATATTAACAAGTGAGCTTTAAAAATTACTTTCAGTTTAAATCCAGGCTCCCTTATTGATTTTCAGCTTGATTTTTACAGGACTGTTCTATCTCTTGCTTATCAGCTCCATGCAGCTCTGGTTGGTTTGGCACTTTGTGATGTTCTTGACATTGTTCAGAGAGATGTTGAGTTAAAGCTGAACAGCTTCCTCGACCTGAAGTTTAAACAAGACTGTGACAGTCCTGGAATTTTACTTAAGACTCAGAAACTGCTTTTTAACAAGAATTTTAGAGAAGCCTATTGCTAGCAGTAACTATTTAATTATTTGGGAGCAAATATTAACTCATCAATATTTTCATAGACACCATTCAACTGAAGAACGAAAATAATTTAGCAAGGTGATTTTTATGCTACTCTGAAGCCCGGTGGGATGCTTTTCTTCCCCTACCACACCCCAGGTTTTTTTGTTTCACAGAAATACATGAGTTGATGTGGGTGCCTTTTACACGTGATGGAATGAGTAAACCTGTAGGTTTTGCAGTCATTCTATCTGGATTAGCATCAGCTGTGTGGTTTATAACTTGTTAAAATAAATAGTGATGATAGGGCTAGAAGAAATACCAGATGATGAAAGTTTGGTGGGTCTTGTTAAAAAAAAAAATAAAAAAATGTTAAGGCGAGAGAATGCGAAAAAATTCTGGCAGGTTATATAGGGACTGGTAATGGTTGGGGATGTTACAGATAGCATGGGATAAATGATAAAATTATTATTTTTAATCATAATTGAAGTGCCTTGCTCCAAGTCACCATAGAAATGTTGTAGTTACTTCTATTGGTTTGTATTCCCTTTTTGTTAAGGATTTTGAATGCTGTCGAAGTGACAGCTAAAATTGCTCTGGAAATGAAAACTAAAAATAGGAAAATGTATTGAGAAAAAGAAGACAAGCTTTTAAGACCTTTGAAATGGCAACATAGGGAAGTTTTCTGAGGAATGGACTGACAAATTTATTGCAAATTGAAAATAACTGGATTGTGGTGTATTGCCTTCATTTTCTGCAATCTCTATTTTGAGGTGATAGATGAAAGCCCCATAGACTCCTTTCTAATCCTTTGGTCCATGGTAACTTTTTTGGTTAAGAATTTACTGTTAGGAAAATATAAAGAGGTTTCATTGTTGTATTTTCAGGTCTTGTAAATTATTACCTTGTGATCTTATTTCCTACTGAATAGGGATGAAGACTTCCATATTCATGGTTCGAAGGTGTCAAATCAGATGAAAATGTGTATTAAGTTTCATAGATTGTAAACAATGCTTTATACATATGCAAAGACAAAAAGGTCTTCTGACCTTAATGGTGATTTATGTATGTTTGTTTTTTTGGTTTTGTTTTTTTTTTGTTTCCCTTGGAATTTAAAAGTAGATTGCCAGGACATGGAAAGTGGAGACAGGAATTTTACACCTGAGTTAAATATATGGAGACTTTGGAAAAAAAACCCTATCTTGCTTCAATGAGTTGCTCTTATTTGGCTTGCAAGAAAGCTTTTTGGGGAAGGGACTAAGGTGTGGGTAAAACTGACGCAAGGATTTCATAACTGTTTACAACAATTTAACACCATGCTGTAATTAAGTACTGACTAATACCAAGAAGTCTGATGTCCTGTTACAATATTGCACAGTTTACAAAAACCCCTATGAGACAGCTATGTGTAAATGAAGTGAATTTAACACACTAAATACATTCAAACAATTTATTGTCTGTGGAAACCAGCATAATCCATCAGGCTATACACAATGCAAGTGGTAAGTTTGGTAGTTTTTTTACTTGGATATAATTTGCTTTTGTAGTTGATAATATGACCTCATCACCTTATACAGGTGTGTGCTAGTGCCTACATAGTAGCAAATACTCTATAATAAAAATGTTATATTTTCTTTCTATAATAGAAGCAGTTCACAGTCATGCTTTGGAGAATTTTGTTTGCACCTATTTGCTGATTTATAGGTGGGAATCTTTTGTGTATATAAATAAAGTACATAATTAAGGTTAATTCAAATAACACTGGGTAGTAGGTGGTAGGGAATTCTTAAGCACCTTTTATGCCTTGGGAAAAAGTATCTCATGGCTCCAGCTCTTGTGGCAGTTACAGTCTCCAGAGAGTCTTTGCACAAATAAGTAGACTGGATTCTTAATTCAGTGGAGAGCACGCGCAGAAAGAGCAGAACTCAGATGATCCAGTTCGTTGTATCCCTGTTGCTAAGCAGACAGGCTTTTGTACCAGTTGGAGCATTTTCAGGCTATGTGGCTGCATTCCTAGATGAGTTGCAATAATTAAATGTGAAAGCAGTGATTGCCAGCATTGCTTGCCAATTCCAGTTTTATAATGAGGGGCAAAACCATCTGATCAGCCCCAGACAGAAACAGAAATTTGTTTTACCTATAACTATGTGCCAAATGAATGACAGTGTGAGTTTAAAGAAACAAAAACATAAAAATCCTTTTATCTATGGACTGCCTTACTATTCTGAGAGGAGATACTCCTTTTTGGTAGGGAATATTCTGGAGGTGCAGGAGGAAATTCGCTTTAAGTGATTCTCTTTCTACTGGTAAGAGGGTTTTTTAGATTGTTTTGTTTGTTTATTTGTTTTTAGAAACCTATTTCAAGGCTTCTTTAGCTTCTGATTTTGCTAGGCACTGAGTAAATTCTTTTTATGTAATAGATAAGTCTAGATATTATCTGTAATCTGCTGGTTTTTCCAGTTGTGTTGTTTCATCAGCTTTTTCAGCCACCTCTGCTAGGGACTCAATAATAAGGGAAAGAGAAGTGAACTTTTTGCTTTTTCTGAGTTGACAGTTGTGGGAACAGAGAAGTGGCAAATAAAAACTTTTGGGTTTTATGTGAGTGAAAGGGGCCTATACAGTCATTTTCTACCCTTTTGGATGAACTCCGGATCCGACTAAGGGCTACTGTTGATTCTTGCTGTTAAATCTGGGTGAAAGGTCTGATAATAGAAGTATTGATACCACCCAGAAAATGAAACCAGGTAATAAAACCAGAATAAAAACTTGGAGATTTGATTACTTTTTTCTTTTGCAAATTTATCAAAAAAACCCAAATATGTTTCACCAATATAAAAAGATTACCAGGAGTAAAAAAAAAAGATAACTAAGTGGACTTTTTTTATGTCTTAACAGGTTGTTACTAGAATTTTTTTATGTATTTTCAAGTTTTTGACATTTGACTGTTTCAATATAATTTTTCTGATCTTTTGACCTGAAAATAGGCTTTTTTTCACTGCAATAGAAGACAAAGTGAGAAAAGAGGTGGGACAACTCTAATTAACTCCTAACTCAGTTAGAGCTCCCTGCTACCTTGCCCACAAGAGAGGACATACTGCTTTTTTTTTTTTCCCCCAGCCTTTTTTTTACTACCTTGGCATGAGCCTCCTATATGGGTAGAAAGTACCTAGGATTTAAGTTTCTCCCATCATGAAATGAGACTTGTCTTTCTGAAACTAGTGGCTTTACAGAAATGGTTTTTCTTCCCACTGGAAAATAACTTTGCATTAAAACTTACAGATAGTTTTTGTGAATGTAGATACATTTTCTTCTCCTATGGATAAGACGAAAAAAAGGATAAAAGATCAAGCCATAATTCAGTACTGGCACTGGAGGCTTGCCTTGAAATATTAAGAATTCTTAGTGTGGAAACTATGCTTTCCTCTGTGCTTTCACAAAACCTATATAAAGATAATTTGTGAGATCTCTAATATCTACTTTCCTTTAACAGGTCTGGTACTGTAAGTTTCAGGGCAAATAGAAAATCATGATGTAAGTTTAAAGTTGTCCTTTTTGTTCTATTTTTGGTTTTACTATTTGTATAGTTAAAATCATGAGGCTGTGACTGTCAGACCAAGTCAAGTAAAAATTGAAGGACTTGCACTGGGCATGGAAATCAGGGAGCAGGCATCAAAGCAATACTTGGTAGCTTTGATGAACAGGATAGGAAAATTTCCTGCTTTGGTTGGTAATAAAGAAAACTTCAACTGCTACTTTGAATTTACCAATAGTGCTAAGTTATTTCCCCTAAATAGCTAGCTAATTTTTCACCTGATTGATTTTTTGCTGAACCAATACCCTTCACAGATAGCTGTCATTGCCACAAATTCTGCTCGTTTTAATTATGGCTTATATCAGGAATTACTTTTGTGTCTTAGTTCAAGCTGTAAGTCACATTTTATCACGTAAACAAAACAATTAAAATGCATAGAGAGGAGTAACTGTGAATAATGTATCTCTATAAATAGTTTATATAAGGCAGAATGATATATAGTCCTTATGGCACAAATGTGTTGTCTGCCATCTTACTGCTATTGTATTACCTCACTGTAGAGTAAATGTACAATATGACATTAATTATTTATTTTCCTGTGTTTCTGGGCTAACATTTCACTGTACAATAGCTCCCCTTTCTTCTTGATTTTTTGCTGCTGGGTGAGCTGCTGTGAAATCTCCTTAATGTTTCAGCTGCCCTAGAGTTATCTAACTACTAAAGCAAACTTAATGAAGAATCAGAATAGTTTTACCGGGTATCAAGGAATGCAATGCAAAGTGATCAGTGCTAACAAGGAAGGATGGAATACTGCAGAGTATTTCCAGATATAATCTAAATAGATCCAGAATGCTCTGTGCTTGATGGTTCCTTAAAGGAGGATACTTGGTCATTTATCCACTGAACCTATCCCAAGACTTTTGCTATTCATGGTTACTATTTTGAGTAAAATATCACTCCTTTTTATAGAAAAAACTTTCAGGCAATGCACCCCTGTGTGAGAACACAGAGCATGTTCTTCCTTTGTTGAGCTGCCTGACTTGTTATTTTCAAAGCTGAATTAGTAAAGAAACAGCTGTCTGCCTGAGCAGGAAGAAGCTGTGTCTCAGCTCTGTTTGACTGTTAAGCAGATAATCTTTTACCTTCATTTTAGGCCTGGCTGTTTGACTTTGCAGCGCAAACGTATGCACAAGTGTGCATACTCAGGTGTGCTGAGAGGTTCTTTACCTCAGGCGCAGAAGTGCACCGAGTCTCCCTTGGCAGGCTGCTCCTCCCACGGCGATTTGCTCTCAGGCTCCACTGGAGGAGTTGAAAACAGTGGGAGAAAGTAGTGCTTGGGGAGTGAACGAGTTGGCAATGATCCTTGGATGGGAAGATGGGCCTTGCCAGGGATATACTCTGAGGATACCCACTCAGTCCTGCTGCTTTAGAAGTGGGTAAAGGTTAAGCTCCAGACATGTGGGACAGTGTTGGCACAACAGTTACTATATGGTGAAAGCAGTAACACTATTTTGCAATAGCTCCTCTATGGAGGCAGGTGCTGCTACTGCCTTAATAAACAGTGCATTACAAACAAGTCTTGAGTCCCAGATATTTCATAACTTTAGCAGGCTGCTGAAACTCACCTCGGGAAAAAATATTTGTGAAGAGTTGCTTCATAAATACATTCATGATGAATATTCATCTGCTGTACAGAAGAGTTTCTGACTGGGATTTAACTTGCATGCATGTACTAGGACAAATTTTCTATCACAGGCAATTACAATAATTTTAAGCAAGACATGATGAGAATAAAGACTAGAAAGAGCAGTTGTAGTTGCCTTGATTATGTTTCATCTAAAAAATGGTTCATTTAATTTCCAAGAACATCTGCCATATTCAGTTTTAATTATTTTCTGATTTCAAGAAAAATAATATAGAAAATGATAATATTTCATTGAGAAAAAAAAGAATCCATTATATCTATTCAGTTTTAAGGATAATTCAGGTTGGAAAGGACCTTAAAAGGTCTCTAGTCCAACCTCTGTCTGAAAGTAGACAGAGGTTGAAAAGACAGAAAGCTGGGAGATCTGATTGGGTTGCTCAGAGCTCTTAGACCTTGAAAACCTCCAAGAATGGACACAATGCATATTTGTTATGAACGTCTGTTTTCCTCAACTAAGGAAAACATTTAATCTTGTGCTGAAACTGAATGAGACATTGAAGTTACTGTGAGATGAATCTGAATCGGTTTTCAGCGACAGAATATTAACTTCCAGCATGTGGTTTCACCCTGGTTTAAGTGGGAGGCAGCCTAAGTCCCAGCAGAGATGGCAATGCTCCCTCATTGCTAATGCAGGCAAAAGTGTGAGTTGTGGGCAGCTACCATCAAAGAGTAACTCATGTTTACAGTAGTCTATTTTATTATGATGTGGCTATATTTTTGTATCAGTTCTCACTGGAATTTCTCTTCTTACTGTCAGTGGGAGTTAAGCAGCTGAAACATACTGCAAATGTTCATCTCAGTACTAATCTAAGTGAATTTTGATCCTTTCAGTACTTCCACAAAGTGAGATAGTGAAGATAAAGGATTTCTGTGCAAAATTGTGGTAGTTTCTGTTGAGGTTTCCTTTTATGGCAACATGACTTTGACCTTATCTGTCTTAGCATTGTGTGATAAACATTTACGGAGGATAGATAGCTGCTTAGGCCAGAATCATGCCAAAGCAATGCGGAAAACAGATTTGATTAGATTAGACTTCATGTTCTTTTCCCATTTCAGCTGTGCTGAAATAAAGAGAAGTAATTATTCTGTTAAGCTATGACATGAACGTCAGCAAAGTAAAAAGGCAAATTTTTCTGCCTTTAGGAAAACTGTAGCGTAGAGCTTGTGTTAACTTATACTGTCCTTGCTTAATATTAACAGAACTATAATCATCTTCCTCAAAGTCATGCCCTGTGGTATGATTCCAGTCCTACAAAGTGGCTGTTCTGATCATCTTGTGCTACATCCACAACACAGTCACAGTGCAAAAGCTACAATTGTGGGAAATGCACTTACTCTTCCTCTGTTTCCATTCCTATACAGGCATATTCTTCCCCAATTTAATTAAATGTCAGGGGAAACTCTGATCTGTGTCATCCAGGGGGACAGTTTTGAGTCTCACAAGGTTTAGAAATGTAGGAAAACTTGGTTATAGGCAAATGAATTTTTATTCCATTTCACTTTTGAAATATGGAGCAAGAAATCTAAATTTAAATGTGTTATCCTGCATACATAACTTTTGTTGACTCAACCAAATTTTTGTATTGTCTAGAGAAAACTGGAACTTATGCCTCCTGGGCAATTAGCAAGATGTTATGCTACCTTTTACTGCACACACATTTTTGATCTTGAATAATTCACATGCTACTTAGAGTTCCAGTCTGTTACACCATTGTTGCTCACTGGTACTAGTCAATGCTTACTTCTGGTTTTATTTTTTCCTTCCATATTTCAGCCACATATGTTAAAAAAGAGCAAATTCAATTAGATCTAGTAGGATAGACATTCATGTGATATGAACTTGAATTGACCACAGGCAAAAAAATCTTTGTTGCATACTAAAAAAAAAAAAAGTTAAAATATTACTTACAGTGACATTTATTTCAAGCCTGTATGAGATTACTTGTATTATTTCATCCTTCTGTATTTGCAGCTGAATTTGTCTTAGCATTATGAACATAAGCATATAATATTAAAGACATGTGACTTTTTAAAGGAGCTTACCTGTAGTATTTGCAAGCAAGAAGATAAGTTTCCACACTGACTGTCTGAACTGCCTCTCTGCCAGTATAACGTGAGATACCAAGCAAACAGGGTCTGATGTGTTTTCTCAGAAGTGACTAAGCTCCTAATGGTAATCATTGCGATACCTGAAAGTTACAACAGTTTTGTCATAAAAGTGTTGTTTTGGTTCAGTTTAGAGAATCATAGAATCACACAATATCCTACATTCGAAGAGACCCACAAGGATCATCAAAGTCCGGCTCCTGGCCCTGCACAGGACAGCCCCAAGGATCACACCACATGCCTGAGAGCATTGTCCAAATACTTCTTGAACTCTGGTAGGTTTGATGTTATGACCACTTCCCTGGGCAGCCTTTTCCAGTGCCCAACCACCTTCCGGGTGACGAACCTTCCCCTAATATCCAACCTAAACCTCCCCTGACACAGCATCATGCTATTCCCTTGGGTTCTGTCACTAGTCACCACAGAGAAGAGATCTCTCTGCCCCTCTGTTTCCCTTTGTAAGGAAGCTGTAGACTGCAATGAGGTCTCCCCTCATTTTCCTCTTCTTCAGGCTGAAGAAGGCAAGTGACCTTACCCAGTCCTCATATGGCTTCCCCTCAAGGCCCTTCACCATCTTTGTAGCTCTCCTTTGGATGCTCACTAGTAGTCTTATATCTTTCTTATATTGCGACATCCAAAACTGCACGTAGTACTTGAGGTTAGGCCACAGAAATACAAAGTAGAATGGGACAATCACCTCCTTTGATTTTGTTAGGAGAGCAGTCTTAAGAGAGATAGTGATATCAGCCTAACTAATCATCACCATAAGTTTAACTTTATCTTGCCTTCATTGTTTAATGAGATATAGGATGTAACTACCAAAGCAATAAAAATGGCAAAATATTATGGGTATTTCCATAAGAACAGCTTTCATGAGGTGTGGCTGTAATTTCTTGTGTTCTTTATTTGTCTGTAAACCTAAGATGTTCACTGAGTCAGGCCAGAGAGGATATATAAACAATACATTGTCAACTACATTGGTAACTTTGAGTGCTTTACATTATTTATTTGAAAGTGTCTGTTGCTTAAACATTGCTTTTGACTATATGCTTTTGAAGTGATGGGAAGTCTACCATTTTGGGTGCATTCAGTGAAAAGTGAAAGCTCCTTCCCCTACATTTTGAGCTGCAAAAATAGGAAACAGCGTCAGAAAGGGTAGTGAATCAAGGTCTCTATGAAAGTGATAATTGAATCTTCTAAACAAATGATTGCATGGCTGTGCTTTGACTTTCCTTTCTCACCACTGCCATTTATACAGTGAGCATCTAACATGATTATGCCATCCTTGGTTGTTTAGGCAATATAAAGGACTCATAAGATTGACAGCGAACATTTGTAAATTAAAACACATGATTCTCTACTCTGGATAAAATAACCTTGAACATCTAATAGGGATTATTCCATGTCTTGTTTAGTGAGAGGCCCTAGCAGACCGAGATACAGATTTCAAAAGCCTTGCAGATCCTGTAAGTTTGTTTTAGTGGGATTTATACTTGTATTAGATTTCTTATGGAGCCCAGTCAGAATGCCAAGAACTGTAGAGACACAGAAAGTCTTCAAGCTGTTCCTCTCTGGATCGTTCACTGAGTTCTCATGATATTAAGGGGAATATCTGGTTGTGGTTCCTGATTCTGCAAATCCCAGGTATGGATTCCACATTAGTTAGATGATAGTTGACAAAGTCATTACCCTAGGGTAAGAAATGCGAAATACCTCCATCAAAGGTTCCCTAAAATTGCTATGGTCTGGGTTTTACTGAAATTTCATGATTGTTGATATTTTTTTACAAGCATAAAGTGTAAGCATACTTTTCCTCACAATAAATAATTTTTTTTACAATGCTCCCAGTATCTTGCTGAGGCCATTTCAGAAGAAAAGTCATGATCCTTAGTCATGTAAGGTATGGACTTGAGAACCTACAAGAAACCTGGAACACATTGTTTCCTCAAAAGAATTTTTTAGTATTAATTTGAATTACTAAAACAGATAATGATAAGCTTAGAAAGTTAATTTTAAAGAATTGTCTTGAAAAATGCTTGGAAAGACTTTTTACTTGTTTCATGATGGAAAGGCTAAATGTTTTGTTTTGAAAGTGTCAGAATGATTTTTAACTTGAGAATAGTAAGTTATTTTGATGATTTTGAAGTTATTTGCAGTGTTCATTAAAAAATGGTGGGTTTTTTATTTTATCATTTCATAATGGTTTATGTTATTTAGAAGTAATACTGTATGGAAAATAAACTCTTAATCCTAGCAAAAGAAGTAGATCATTATGCTATAGAAATAGGGTGACTTCTTCAAAAGTAAAATGTTAGAAAGGGACAAGCCTTTCAAATTGTACAAGTCTTTATCTTTCTAAATTTATTTTATGTGAGTTTATGGCATAATTCTTCATAAAATACAGCAGAATACTTCTGTATTGATAATATTTAACACATGTACAAGATAAAGATAGCAATTTCAGAGTATTCCTTTATCTCTTAATTGATTTGCTTTTTAGTAAATAAATATACTAAAATGCAATGCCAAGGTGATCCCAGATGTGGGGGTAGGGGGGAAAGAGAAAACAATGGTGTGGATATTTAGAAGTAAATAACTTCTGGGTGCAGTATCGTTGGAATTGTTGAACTAAATGCTGTCACAGGAGCAGTAAAGCTTGAGAATGAATGAAAGCGGGATTACAATTTTAGGTGCTATCTTCTCTTTAAGGTTGCCCATTTGTTTTAAGTACTGTTATGTCAACCAAAGAAATCCTTATTACATGATTTGTACTGGAAAATTTCAGTGTTATGAGAATGCTAACCTTAGATTACTGGCAGGGTTTTCTGGAATATCCAATCTAAATAATTATCCAACAATTATACTAG
Organism: Cephalopterus ornatus; assembly: GCA_013396775.1. NCBI lineage: Eukaryota > Metazoa > Chordata > Aves > Passeriformes > Cotingidae > Cephalopterus > Cephalopterus ornatus. Next base: position 95,932 of record VZRE01012463.1, on the reverse strand, counting down.
CTGTATTTTAAATATTATTTTATTTATTTATTTATTATTATTCAAATATTTTTTATCTGGAACTTGGAAATAGGATAATGGAGTCCCAAATCCATGATTTAGAATAACTCGAGTCCACAAAGCTTTCACAACTTTTTATAGCCAAGTTTTATAGTGAAAATATAATGTGGTTACAAAATGCAGGTGTCATTGAGTCACAGTTGGGAGTGGAGGTTTTATTCTGTTTAAATTTTGAGATAAAAATCTATTCCCTTTTGCACTAACTTTTTTGTTTAGTTTCTTATTGTCAGTATATATCTACATGATATTTAACAGTATTTCAAAATATATTATGTATATCTTAGTACAAAAATGGAAGTTTTCACATTGATTCAATATGAAAAAAGCATAGAATTTAGATTCTTCTCTAGGGTCCTGTCCTATTCCCATTTACATTGACAGATACCTTTCTGTTGTTCTGTGTTAAAATAGATTCAGGGTCACAATATAAATTTGAGAGAACTAAGGGCTTTTTCCTTCTCTTTAAAATTACTTCCACGGCACCTTAAAATGTCCTTGACGTTTAAGTGATTCTTTTGTACAGATGAGAATTTTTGCTCCTAATAGCTGATAGTTTAATGGAGAAGAGAAAGTTACCATTGAGTTATAACTCATCAAATACAGGCAGACTTCTGTTTCTATTTTTAATGTTAGGAAATATTCCATAGATGTCCAACAGCAGGTGACAAATTAAGGTAAGAAAAGGAATGAAATAGAAAGTATAAACAACCTTTGGAATCTAATATCGAGGTTCCAGTTGACACGCACTGATGACTATTTTATGGCCTAAATAATAAAACTGTTTTCCTCCCAACTGACCTGTATGAGGAATAATTTATGTAAGACTTGTTATTATATTTGCTCGTTGGCTTTTTCCTCTTTTTTTCTTTTTTTCTCTTCATTCTACTTTGTGGTAGTCAAAGATCTAGGGATGTTTTGAGTATCCTGCAGAAATATTATCTCCAGCCAGCATTAGAGAAATGCACTTTTAAAACTCTGCATTCCTAAGATTAACCTAAATGAAGCTCAGACCAGGTGGTTGTCAAGTTCGTTGATTCAGCGCATAACATAAAATTTTCCTCATACAAACAAGTTATCAGACCTGAAAATAATGAGTAGGAGCAAGATTTAAATGTCCTTTGGTCCTTTGTATAGATGGGGATTAAAAAAAAATAAATTATTTGACCTGTTGAAAGTCATCTTGCACTTGGGTTCAGTGCTCCTGTCTGGAAGTAGCAATTCTCTTTGATGTGGCTAGCTGCAAACCTGAAAATCAGAGTTTGTGTGGAGAGGGTTTGTGTGGAGAGCGTGGAGCATACAGGGGTGTCTTCTCTTAGAAGCTCTTAGAAGCTTCCCCTATGTCCGATAGAGCTGATTCCAGATGATTCCAAGACAGACACACATGCTGGCCAAGGCTGAGCCCATCAGCAATGGCAGTAGCACCTCTGGGATAACAGATTTAATAGTGAAGGGTGGAACTGGACAGAACCAACTGTAGCCAGAGAGAGTTTCTGCAGAAACAACTCTGCAGACATCAAGGTTACTGAAGAAGAAAAGGGAGGAGATGCTCCAAGTGCTGGAGCAGAGATTCCCCTGCAGAAGAGTGAGAGGAGTCCTCCTCCTGAGGAGGAAGGAGCGGCAGAGACAATCTGTGATGAACTGACCACCACCCCTGTTCCCTGTCCCTGTGTGCCACTGGGGGTAGAGGAGGTAGAGAAAATTTGGAGTAAAGTTAAGCCTGGGAAGGTGTTTTATGATTTGGTTTTATTTCTCCTTATCCTACTGTGGTTTGATTGGTAATAAATTAAACTACTTTCCCTGATTCAAGTCTGTTTTGCCCATGACAGTATTTGGTGAGTGATCTCTCCCTGTCCTTATCTCAACCCACAAGCCTTTCCCTGTATTTTCTCTCCTCTGTCCGGCTGAGGAGGGGAGTGATAGAGTGGCTTTGGTGGGCATCTGGCATCCAGCCAACGTCAACCTGTCACAGAGGGTAAGTCAAGACCTTTTGATCATGCTTTGAATCATTGTAGGGCTTTTCCGCACTCATCAAAGTCAGAGGTAAAGTCGAAGCATACTATGTCCAGCCTTGTTACCCTAATATACAGTTTAGGGAAGAGCAACAGGGGACATAAGGAGAGGTTAGCTGGGATAAGAAATAAAATATATCTGTGAAGGAACTGTAGAAAATCCTATATCTCTTCCCTACTGAGCAAAGGAAGTAATGGTGTTACAAGTCCCCTCATTGCAAGTTTTTCTATGGGGCATGTCTGGTTCACCTCATTTTAAGGTTATCAAAGGGATGGAGCTACAACAGGTAGGGAAGACTTTCTTCAGGGTTTGATAAATCCATCCTCAGGGTAATTCTTGCAGCTTGATGGGAAGCATATTGCAGTTCCTGAGACTTTCAGACTCATTTAATTTGCAGGCTATTGTGGGTTTGTCTGTTCCAAGCATTCTACCTCTCGGGAAAGAGCGGACCCAGTCAATGTGTCTTGTATTCATCAGCTGAGCAGCATTCATTTTTCACCCTAATCAAGTTTTATGGGTTAAAAAAGCACATACTGTGAATTCAGGCAAAGCAGAAGTTTACAGCCTTGATTGACAAATTTTGAAAAACCTGTAACATGAAGAAGTAAAATAATCAGTGTAGCCTTAAGGTTTACCTGCGGTGAAATATTTTCCTCTGTGTTGCCTAGGATTGTTGAGGCAAATCTTGACCTTAGACCAAGGGGGATACCCATCTGTGTGATGCTGACCTCACAGTGGGAACATGAAGCACTCATGTTGTCCCAGGCTGCTCTGAGCAGCAGGCATAGTAAGCATTTTCTATGAATTTACCAGTGATGAGACTTCCCCTTTTGGCACTCGTAACCTGCTTCATGTTGCTTATCAGAGGATGCACGACCCTTTCCTTTTGCTGGCTTCTCTCAGATTATTACTGTGCCTCATTAGTCCATTTCTCTGGCTTCAGTGGCTTCCCTCTTGTCAGCTTTCCAAGACTGCTATCAGTCCTCTAAAATCAATAAGAGGATCGACCGTACAACTGTTCTCTTAATTCTACAGTCTGTACCATGTTCACAGCTTTCCACAGAAATCATGCAGGGTATGAATAATCCAGGCATAAAACTTGTCATTAACTGTGAATTTAAACTCCATAACTTTTGTTAGTTGCCTACTTGTATACATTTACATGAAACACTGATTTTTCTAATGTAAGGGGCCAGTTTCTGATGCCATTGCTCACCTTGCTTTGTGAGACCTAACACAGTAGGTCTATTCAGAGCTCTGAGTAAAATGAAAGAAGTTAGTTTTAAAAAACAAAGTCTATATAGATGTGAGAAAATCATCAACTTTCAGTTTTCATAAGTGATAATATCTGAAGAAAACTCTTCCTGAATGTCTGGAATCCAGCAGTTTCAAGTGCAGCTCAGGGAGTCATGGCAACGACTCACCTGGTGTCCAAGGATCAAAATACCAGAATTAATATTTTTCTTCAAGCTGACCCTTTTGCATAGAGAGACTCCTTCAGCAATTATTTCTGCTATGTATTTTCTCTCTGTTCATATTTGAAATATATGCTGCAGTGAAGGATTGTGACTCGTATGTGCTTTATTTTCTGTTTCATAGAGGTGTATTAAACCCATTCCTGATGTTCTTAAAGCATTAAGGCATTTTTCTGGTTTGGGCCTATTTCTAACTGCTGGGTAGTTTGGAAAGGTAGAAATTAAGACAGCAATGTGCCTCAGTGACAGAGAAAATAATACTTCTTAATGATTCTAATGAACTTGTGAGTCTTAACCTGTGTGCATCTGAGGATAATAACTTTTTTTTTTCTTTAAAAAGTAATAAATGCAAAACTTGGTTAAAAGTTTTGCTTGTTAAAGATCCAAGAGTAATAGTACATGGAGTTCAATTTGCATTTTACAGTTGTTCTTAAAGTTAATTTTAAAAATATAAGTAAACAAAACCTCATCTGTAAAAAAATGACAAATGAGACTATTTTCTGATAATGAATGTCAGCAAAGCATAGCCTGATTCCGTGTGATAGGGATAAACATATTTGTACTAATGTGCTTAAAAGGCAACTATTAGTTTTTAATGAATGTAAGAGATTTATTTTTTTAGCAGAGCTACTAAAATAATAATTATACATAAAGGAGTACTTTACACAAGCTCAGAAAATTATATTCAGAGATTTAGCTAGGGAATTTGGTTCTGGTTTGAAAGATAACATTCATTTTTATATACAAAAAATTGTTTAATTCATTATCATACTTTTATTCTGCAGATACTGAAAAGCTTTAATGCCCCCCAAATTACTTAGATGTGACTTAGTTTTATGAGTTATCAAGCACTAAAGTTTATTATTCTCTCATAGCTGGTGCAATACTGTTCCAGAACACCACTACTGCACAGTAGGAGGCATTTTAAAGGGTGGGTTTGTTCCCCACATTAGTGTACTAATTTAGCTTGATTCTCAGATAATATACTGACTGAAAGTGACATATGAATTTGAAGCATCTGGTGAAGTGTAGACTTTCACATTAAACATTAAAATGTGTCTAATAGGCAGAGTACTCTGTGTTTTTTGAAATTAGACATTTGATTAATAACCTAATGCAGAACCAATATAAGATTAGTGGTTATTTTAAGGAATAAGAAAAGGGATCAGACCTCAGTGTTCTACCTTCATGTTGGATGCAACTTTCACTTGCTCACATCTGTGAATAGATGTGTATGTATATGTACATAAAATATAGTGCCATTCGTGATGGAAACCAATCGAGCTGAAGTTATGAAAACCCACATTAGGAAGCAGACATTTGGGCTTTTACCTTAATTTGTAGGAACCCAGGTAGTTGTCACCCACAGGTATCAATAGTAAGAGTCATGTGGCTACACATGCATCACACTTTGGGAATTCGTCATAAATTGAAGTTAACTTTTCCCTGTTCTCCAAAGAAACTCATGACATGCTGTATGGAATACAGCATAATATCAGACAGCCAGATAAATATCAGTGCATCATCATTAGCATGGATTACTAATGTCACCACAAAGAACTTTGTTCTCTGCGAAGCACTGATCTCTTTTCTCTGATGACCAGTGACATGACCTGAGAATGGCCTAAAGTTGTGTCAGAGTAGGTTTAGGTTGGATATTAGAAAAAGGTTCTTCCCCCAGAGGGTGATTGGGCACTGAAACAGGCTCCCCAGGGAAGCACCAAGCCTGATAGAGTCCTAGAAGCGCTTGGACGATACTCTCGGGCACATGGTTGGATCCTTGGGGCCTTCCTGTGCAGGTCCCAGAGTTTGACTCAGTGATAATTGTGGGTCCCTTCCAAATTACAATATTCAGTGATTCTGTGAAATTCATAAACTTGGCCGAATTAGGCACTAAGAAATCCACTGTTAACTTCGGTTTAGCTCTGCATGTTTATTGCTTGAAACTTAATCAGGGTAAGTGTATCAGATAAAAAGCATAAACTATAGAAGCAATGTTAAAAATAATTGGCATGATCTGGGAAGCTGATTCAAGGAAACTTAGTGGCAACTTTATAGTTTATAGTTGAGAAATTTGTGCTAAAAGTGATACCTCTTGTCTTTACTTAATGATAGAAAAATGAAAACCAACCTAGTACTGTAAAAATATGCTCTAAGGAGCTGCTAGCTGTTAATACCCAAAATGTACTAAGTGATAATACTCTTATGCCAGACTGATAAGCACCTGTACAAAACATATAGATTGCCAGCTAACTTAGTCTGGTAATCCTGATAAGTCCATAGTGAGGTCTATAACATCTGCTAGAGGCAAAAATGTATTCTGTAAGACTTGCCTTACATCTATATTTTCAGTCTATGCATGTCAATCAAATTATTTCGGGAACGGCTTTAGCTCCTCAGATAGAGAAAATGGCCTTGAAAAATTCCTTCAGATCCATGTGCCTATGTCTAACTTTCAGCAGGGTAAAAGATGATGCTTCCTAGGTTGTGGCTTTGAAGCTACAGGCTTTCATGGTGGCCTTAGATTAGAAGTGGAATTTAAAAAAATGTTTGATCTAATCCTTCTTTTTCTTATTTTTATTTTTACCCTTTCCGTCTAAAGAAAAAGGATGTTTAAAAGTAATGGTGGTTGTATATATGCAACAACATAGGAGTTATCAGAAATTACTCTCTTGTAATGCAGCAGCCACTTTGGATTATATTCATTAATCATTATCACGTGGTCAAAACACATTCCTAAAACTGCTCTACAATGGTTTTCATAGTCTGGCTCTGTGATGTCACATGGGAATACAAAGGTGATTTTTAAATTCAAGGTGGGTTACAGATATTTTAGACTTACACACAAACTGTATTTGTGTTGAATTATTTCATGGCTTTATGAATAGAAGTAAGAGCATTACATATAAAGCTAATGAACTCTCAATGTGCAGTCAGGTGGGCAGAATACAAGTGATTAGATACTTACATGAGAAATTCCAGCACAGGGAAAAATTATTTCTTTTGGTGGCCACATATTTTACCTGCAGTACCTTGTTCCGTTTGAAGAATATACATTAAATCTTTTTTTAAGAATAGAGGATGTAGTTGATGTGCATGAGGCATCAAATGAATCTGTCAGACAGCTGACTTGATAATGTACAACAACCAAGGACTTGGCAACTCTCTACTCACAGAATTCTTTGCAATCAATATTGCATTAATAATTTAGTTTCTGCTAATTTAAAATAAATATTCTTTCAGGGACTGCATCCAGCACAGTAAAATGTGATGTAGCATCAGCATTACTATTGTATTGGGAATGCGAAGTAAAACCAGGAAATTTCAATTTGGCCTCCTAGAGCGAGTGTGGCATTTGTCTACTTGAGTGTAATTTATGCACGGTAAACTGAAGATATTTTGTGAGACACTTTCCCTGGGAGACACCTTTCCTCAGACAGAAGACTAAAGCCTAGAAAAAGATCATTCCAATAGCAGCACATAGCCAATGAAGTCCTGACTAAATCCTATCAAATAGGTGGTGACAGGAAGTAAGGATAAGAGAAAGAGGCTGTTTCATTTTTCTGTAGAGTATTTTACTTGCTTGTCCCAGACATTTGGTTTGTGGGGGTTTGGGTCTTTTGGTTTTTTTTCACATGAACACAAAACAAAAATTCACATAAATTAAATAGTTGAAGAAACCACAGTGAGCCTGGAAGTAGGGGAAATAAATGAGTGCACTTTTTCAGTATGATTCATGTTAACAGAGCATAATTTGGGAACTGAAGTCCATTGCTTTGCAGTGTATTGTAAAAGAAATTATTTTATCATAGAAATAGAGGACAGCCTTTCGGATGACAAATGTTTCCTTGTGCATGACCTTCTCCCACATTCTTTTCTTCAATGTTTAAAAGGCAAGAAGGTGTCACTAGAGGTAGTAATTATTATAAATCTGGTCTCTGGAGGCTCTCTCGTCTGTGCTTCCATTTAATAAATCACCTTTTCTGCCTCTTCCAAAACAATATTTGAAAGTCTTTTGAGCTTCTTTTTGCCTTCTCTTTCTTTTCTTTTTTCTTTTTTATCTCTCTTTGTCTCATCTTATTGCAAGGCTCATCTGTGGATTGCTCTGTTGGCTCCCCATGTTCTACACAAAAGCAGAAGACTGTGACGGATGTTAATCCCACTCTGTGGTCATGTATAAACAGACATGCCATGTAATTGTTGATTTCACTGTTTGCTTTCAAGTCCTCTGTGTTTAGATCCATACAGCAAAACTTGTACCTGTAAACTTCCCCATATCTTTTGACCAAATGACTTGCTGATACAAACAGCAATTTTAGTAGCTACTTGTCACTATTTTATCAATCTCCAGTTAATAAAATTTATATTTTTAGAGAATCAGGATAAAAGCCATCTATGTGACCCTTCCCGACTACTTTCAAAAATTAGTTCTGGGAACTTTTTGATCATAGATTATGCTCTATTCTGGGGTTTTTTTGTCACATACTTAAATTACTTTTTTAGTACTATGCTCTTGAAGAGGACTTGTGAAGTAGTAACTTTGGCTTGATGGATGATTTTCATGCATACATCCAGTATTAACAGGAGGAACAAGATGACTGGTAAGGAAATTTTGGCTTCTACATTTCAGATTCACACCCAACCTAATTGTTTATTCTTTCTTTGACATGGGAGGGGGAACAAAATCAACTTGGACACTTCCAAGGAATGATTCATTATATGGTCTACTGAAGGCTGAGTTGATGTAGTTTGAGTGCCTGTTGTCTCTATTGGCAATAAGGGAAGTCTAGAGGGTAGATGGAGTCAATGTGAACACCTAATGCTGGCCATTAGTATTCTAACGTACCTTCTGAAGGTCACAAACCTGCTGGTATAACCTTTCCTCTGTTCACACGTCAGGTGGGTTCCAGGCAACTGAAACTATTGCATTACTTTGAAAGAAAGCTAAATGTACACTCAGCATTGTTCCAAGTCCGGCACCCTTTTTTTTTTCTTTTTTCCTCCCTTTTTTTCTTTTTCTTTCGTTTTTCTTTTTTTTATTTTATTTTTATTTTCCTTTTTTCTTTTTCTTTTTTCCTTTCTCCTTTTTTCTTTTTTCTTTTTCTTTTTTTCCCATTTTTTTCTTTTTTTCCTTTTCTTTTTTCTTTTTCCTTTTTTCCTTTTTTCTTTTTTTATCTTTTTCTTTTTGTTTTTCTTTTTTTTCCTTTTTTCTTTCTCTTTTGTTTTTCTTTTTCTTTTTTCTTTTTTTTTTCTTTTTTCATCTTTTTCTTTTTTTTTTCTTTTTTCTTTTTCTTTTTTTCCTCCTTTTTTTCCCCTCTTTTTCTTTTTT